>JASDQU010171308.1:2001-12882 GCA_032191745.1 Picea mariana
TAGTGAAAAGATGGTTCGATAAGCATAAGGCTAAAGGAAAGAATTTTGAAGTAGGAGACTTAGTCCTGAAGTGGGACAGAGCAAATGAACCAAAAGGGAAACATTCTAAGTTTCAGAGTCTATGGCTTGGACCTTTCCAGATAGCTGAGAAAATTAGGGCAGGCACTTATCGGTTGCAGAGTCTAAAGGGGGGACCTGATGCCCTCCCAGTAAATGGCCAAGCCCTAAAACAATACTTCAAATAATATGTGTGTGTGTGTGTGTGTGTGCTTTACGTTCTTTTTTGAATATCTTCACGATTGCACAAATACTTCTTTTGTTGTTTCTTTTCTTCCTAGATTTTTTTTCTTTTGAAGGTGTCCGATAAAACAATGGTTGGTCTTAAGATCATGAAACATAGCAAACCATGTTCCTAACTCATCGTTCACTCATAAACACTAGACGCACTGGAAAACTTGTGGTTACTTTGAGGAATCCTCTATCCAATCGTAGCAAATGAGCGACTTCGGAGAAATGTTAGAAATTTCTACTTTATGGTTCGGTTAGACCCAAGGGAAAGAAGGAAAACCGAAGAGGACTACATAAACCCAGAAGACGGAGCTAGCGAAGCATCCACCTTAACTCTCTCACCTAGCAAATAAATAGACGTTCTTCTCTCCTACTCACTCAGTGCGTCATGATGAAATAAAATTGATATTATCAAAAGAGTGAACAATAGGAGAGGGTGTTCAGATATCTCTATCGAGGCTATGGACACTCATTGGTAGCGAAGCGAGGTCTGTGATGTCGGGGTGACTCTGTCGGGGCTATGGACGCTTGTTGGCAGTGAAGCGACACCGAAGCAGGTGAGTAGAGGTAATTAAAGGCTCATGCCAATGAATACTTTTCTAAACTTTTTAAAAGGGGGGGCATGAGTCAATGTCAAAGGAAATGAAGGTGGAAATAGGTTAAAACCCCACAGGCAGACCCAGAAGCATCGACCGAAGGACATCAGATTCAAAGGTTAAGAGGTTCTAATTTAAGACCAGTTGAGATTCTCCATCATTTTTTGTATCAGTCGAGCCTTGGAGGAGGAATAGAGATTCTACTTTCGCCCAGTGAATCACCATTTGTTGAGCACTCAACACACCCTAAAAGTCTATGTCCATTTTTCTTTCTTTTTGGGTACCACTTGATCCTTTGCACTGTTTGTTTTGCCTTCAGTATGAAACTGATGCCCGCGCTTATCTTTTATATTTTATGTTTGAATTTTTATTTTTTAAAGTTTGCTTGAACATACAACAAAGAATCATCTTAACCATTAAAATGTGCTTAACAACTACTTAAGGAATTGGCAAACTAAAACTTTCCCCAATGTGCTTAGGGAATTCAGCATCGGTAAAGATTAAAGGTGACGAAAATCATTTCAGAAATTTAAAATAGCCGAGCACCGATCTTCATCCACGTCGGCAAATGAAAGTCTTTATTTTTGTGAATGAACTTTGGGAAGGGTATCGTCGAAGACCAATCCGTTCGGCTTCGGCAGGAAAATGAAAAAAGTAAGCATCGTGCAAGGAGAGGAGCAGTATCGCCGATGGTCGACACCCGACGCAATTTCGGCGTCAGGGAGTTACAAAATAAAATACACATTAATTTTACATTTTAAAATGTCGATCCTCGATGCCACCCAAGTATAGGAAGTCGCAATATCTATCTCCTTTAATTCTTTCGACGTGAAAAAAGTCTCCAAGTGCAATCCTTACCCACAAGTCGAATGCTAAATTTTATGTTCAAATACTTTAAATAACCCTGGGTTAATAACATCACGTCAGCATCAATCGATATCAAAAGTTTTAAAGGGAACATATCAACAAATTTACAATGCAATAATAACAATTATAAAATCCCATAATTTTCATGAAAACTCAGATAAAAGAACACAATTAATTTACATCCAAAAGGGAATGGGATACATTCAAGACGCTTCGAATTTTTCATATAATTAAAATTTCCCACCAAAATTGGGTCACATACAAATAGATATTGTCGACGTCTTTACTGATCGGCCCAGTGACAATGAGAGTATAAAACCCTTATGACAAAAGAGAATAAATGTTAAGCATCACTTCAGGAAACACAAAGTAAGGGGTCGCCCATTATGCATCTCCTACGCGCGCACCCTCTCCCATACTACTTCTCGCACCTCGTATCATTTCCTTTTCCTCTTTCGTTGTCATCCTTTGCACCTCGTGCAACTACACAATTGTATCTTGAGCTTCTCGAATCTATCTCTAGAGCCAAATTGTGCTTCCTCCATGACCCTGCGATGTCGATACCTCTTGGTTCTTCGCCACCAACTGGCTCCTCAACTTTCTATTTTCTTGGTAGAGTTCAAATATGCCAAGTTGGGCCTGCTCTAACTGTTGGATGGAACTCTTGATGGGAGAACCCGGTGCTTTTTCCCTTCCCTTTCGCCCCCTTCTTCCTTTACTGGTAGTCCCCACAGGCCCTGACCAGTTAGTAAGCATCGTAGACCCCTCAGCGGCGGGATGTACACTCAGCTCAGCTTAGAGACGGTCTTCTTCCCTTGTTCCCGTATCTTTCCTAGGCCTCCCCCTTCTCCATGGTGTCTGCTCATGTGGGGGCATGACCCCCAGCATACCTCTTTCAGGCGTACTTATCTCCTGTTCGAAAACATAGGTATTTCAATACAAGATGAACATCTTCAGTAACCACTCACATAACCAGATCAAATATCAACACACCGATGTTTTCACGTGGTAAAACCCCTACAAGGAAACATCCACGACCCTAACCAACGTGGCCACTTGGAGCAATTTATTAATGCAAAGAAAAATATTACAGAGAGATTTTACAAGAGAGTTTCTCACAATCGATCATCGGCAAATGACCCTCCATTCTCTTTAAATAGATATCATGGACCAATCGGGTGTTAAGCCATAGATCAATGGTCATTAAGATCGAGGAGAGTATGAACCATCGAATCACTCTATGTCGGGAACATATCGTGATCGTCAAATTTCCTAACTACAAATGCCTACTAATTCATACTAAAGAAACACACTAGAAAACACACTTTTACCTAATGACACAATATACCAAGTAGATCTTAACTAAATCCTAAGTGTCTAAATATCCTAACATCCCCCCTTAAGAACAACTTGGGATAGGATTGATGGATTTACAATAGTGACACAATAGGATAAGGAAGGAGGCATTAGATCCTATTCCCCCTTAATGACAACTTTCTGAACTCCTAACATAGATCGAAGTTTGGAAAACTTGGCTTATGTAAGAGACTTTGTGAAAATGTCTGCAACTTGATCTTCTGTAGGGAAAAAGATCACTTCAATAATTTGATCATGAATGATCTTTCTGATCAAGTGCATGTGTAGCTCGATGTGTTTTCTATGTTGATGTTGAATTGGGTCTTTGGTGAGGTTGATGGCACTCTGATTGTCACACCAAAGGCTGGTCGGATGCTGGTGATGGAATCCAAACTCTGAAAGGATCTGTCGAAGCCATAGGGCTTCCTGACTTGCATTTATCGATGCTCGATACTCTGCTTATGTTGAAGAAAGTGCAATATTCTGTTGTTTCTTACAGGCTCAAGTGACAGGTCTTCAACCAAGGCTGAAAACATAACCTGCAATAGAATTTTGATCATCAAGGTCGTCGACCCAATCTGAATCAGTGAAACCAATCAATAAAGGAGTCCCCCCTGAAATGTAATGTATCTCGAACTGAACTGTACCACGAACATAGTGAAGTATCCTTTTAGTTGCTTTCCAATGGCTTTCATGGGGTGTTTGCATATACTGAGCAACAATACCAACAATAAAGAAAAGATCAGGCCGGGTATGAGTCAAGTATAAGAGGCTACCAACTAACTGATGGTACAGGGTGGCATCAACTTCGGGAAAAGTACTGGTGGAAGTAAGCTTGACTCCAGACTGGAAGGGAGAAGGGGTTGGTTTACAATCACCCATGTGAAAGCAACGAATAAGGTCACAAGCATGCTTAGACTGGGAAAGAAAAATTCCTTCATTGGTTTGCAAAACTTGGAGGCCAAGGAAATAATGCAAAAAGCCTAAGTCTGTCATTTCAAATTTCGTCTTAAGGCTGGTTTTCACATGGTTTAAAAGTTTTGAGTCACTATTAGTAAGGATAAGGTCATCAACATAAAGGACAATTATTATGAGATTGCTTCCTACTTTCTTGGTATAGACATTAGGATCAGAATGGCATCTAGAGAATCTAGTGGAAGATAGAAAGCTGCCCATTTTGGCATACCAAGATCGGGGAGCTTGCTTGAGACCATAAAGTGATTTCTTGAGGCGATAAACAAGGCTAGAGTCATTTTGGACATAGCCAGGAGATTGTTCCATGTAGATTTCTTCTTGCAAATATCCGTGCAAGAAGGCGGATTTAACATCCATCTGATGGACCTCCCATTTATGTGAGGCAGCAAGGGCAAGAATAAGGCAAATGGAATTCATTTTTGCTACAGGGGAAAAGGTTTCATTATAGTCAATTCCTTCAACTTGGGAAAATCCTTTGGCAACTAATTGAGCCTTGTGTCTTTCAACACTTCCATCTGATGCATACTTAGTTCTATAGACCCATTTGCATATAACAATTTTTCTTCCTTTTGGAAGAGGTACAAGATCCCAAGTATTGTTTTCCATTAAAGAACGATACTCTTCATTCATTGTTGTATCCCAATTTGGAAGACCTGAAGCTTCTGCAAATGTCTCTAGATCATGAGTTTTTGAAACTTGAGAAAAAAGAGAAGAGGCCCGATGGAACTGTGAACGTGTTCGGCGCTGATTTGAAGGATCACCGACAAGATCACCAGCTGCTTCTCATGTTGAAGGTGAATCCCCCTGCGGACAAGTAGATTTCCTCTTGAGAGCTAGACCCTTAACTCTAAGATAGAAAGTGCTTAACATGGACATTGACTTCCTTTTAGATATAATCAAGCTAATGAATGATAGAGAAGGAGGAAGGTATGTACCTTATGAATGTCATTTGTCCCTAAAAATTCCAGGCTGAGCTTCGATCTTGAGCTCCTTGGTAGGTCCTGCAAGACAAACAAAATTCAAAATAATTCCTACTCTACTGAGATTAGCTCAAACATAGATCCATCTACTACAGAAAAACTTATATGGAACAAGTACGAGTTTGAAAGAAACATGCCAAGCATTGACTGTATTAATGAGAACAAGTAAAAGTACTTACAATCCTTTGAATGAAGGAGTAGCAACTTCTTCCAGTTCTCCTTGTCCAACCCCTTTGCTCAATCAATCTTCACTGATTACCTTGATAGCATCTCACTCATGAGATCATAAGTTTGATGTAATTCTCAAATGTCANATCCTTTGGCAACTAACTGAGCCTTGTGTCTTTCAACACTTCCATCTGATGCATACTTAGTTCTGTAGACCCATTTGTATATAACAAGTTTTCTTCCTTTTGGAAGAGGTACAAGATCCCAAGTATCATTTGCCATTAAAGAACGATACTCTTCATTCATTGTTGTATCCCAATCTGGATGACCTGAATCTTCTGCAAATGTCTCTAGATCATGAGTTTATGAAACTTGAGCCAAAAGAGAAGAGGCTCGCTAGAACTGTGAATGTGTTGAATGCTGATCTGAAGGATCACCGACAAGATCACCAGTTGCTTCTCGTGTTGAACGGGCCCATCTAGGAAGCAATGGAACTGGTGTTGGTTTAGGTTCAAAGGACTCATATGGAGGAGGGTGAGCGGGTGGAGGTGGATTTTCATCCTCATTGTCATCATCTAAAGAAGAAACCAGAGCATAATAAGGCACAAACGTCGAATATGGCTTACAGGCCAAAGAAGGCACAATCGCCGAATTAGGCTCGTAGGCCAAAGAAGGCACAAACGCCAAATTAGGTTCGTAGGACAAGAGATTTTCATCAAATTTAAAATCTCTCCTAATAATAATTTCATTACAATGTGATTGAAGAAGTCTGTAACCTTTGACAGCTTCAGAATAACCAACAAATATACACTTCTCACTTTTAGGCTACGATGCTTTCTTTTTCTCATCAGGAATGTGAGCCCATGCTATACTGCCAAATACACGGAAGTGACTTACATATGGTTTAATTTTAGTCCAAGCTTCTTCCGGTGTTATATTTTTAAGAGCCTTTGTGGGAGTGCGATTTACTATGTAATTTGCATAGTTGATGCCTTCTGCCCAATACTTTAGACTTAATCCCTTAGATTGGATCATACAATTAGCCATTTATTTTAATGTGCAATTCTTTCTCTCAGCAACACCATTTTGTTGTGGTGTATATGGAACAGTGTGTTGCATTTGGATTCCCTGTGCAGTGCAGTAACTTGTAAAATTATTGTTCACATATTCACCTCCATTATCTGTTCTTAACCTTTGAATTTGATCTCCAAATCTCTTTTCTACAAGCACCTTGTAGGCCCAAAACTTGTCAAAAACTTCACTTTTAAGTTTTAAGAAGTAAACCCAAGTACATTTGGAAAAGTCATCAATGAAATTTAAGAAATACTTGCACCCAGAAAAACAAGGAGAAGAAAGTGGACCACACAAATCACTGTGAATAAGCTGCAAAGGACCCGAGGCATGCCAAGAGGGAAGTTTGTCAAAATTGTCCCGCTGATGTTTTCCGAGAATACAACCAACACAAACACTATCTCTGCATGAAACAAGAGGAAGACTAATCACTATCTATTGATTACATAGTTGCTGCAATGAGTGATAGTTTAGATGACCAAACTGCTCATTCCAAAGTTTGCTCAAGTCATCTCTATGAGTAACAAAAACTGATGAAAAATATGATGACCCAAAGTTGTCAAATTTGTACAACCTGGTAATATCATCAACAATTTAAGTTGCAAGAACATGCTTAGGATCTTTTAGATCCTTGATTACAACTTGGTGAGGTGAAAACTCTACAGTTTTACCTTCACCTGAATGAGTGATTTGATATATTGATAGAAGGTTACATGAAAGACTTGGAACACATAATACATCATTGAAATGACCATTTTCTACTTGAACTATTCCAGATCCTTCAACACTAAGAGATCTATCATCACCAAAAAATATTTTCTTGATGTTACATTCATTTAGAGTAGAAAATATGGATTTATCCTTAGCCATATGATAGGATGCTCCAAAATCAATAAGCCACTCATCAGAAGTAGAAGTAGAAGTAGATTGTATTGAAGGAGAAACCAGAAACAGAAATTGCATGTCCATGAGAAGAAGAAGAAGAAGTAGTAGAATCAATATTGATGTTGTGCTTCTTCAACGTTGCTTCTAAATCTGCCATCTTCTTGAAACATTTAGACTCATCATGACCATCTTTATCACAAAAGTTGCAATGTCTATTAGTATTTTTATTTTTATATTTTTCTCCTTTGTCTCCATTAGGAACAAAAGTTGTCTGAGTGGGTTTGGGACCCTTATATTGCTTGTTGTTGTGGCGAGGATGTTGCTTCTTGGGATTCTTGGGAATATCTTTTTGATGGACAACTAAGGCTTTTTTGGAGGTACCTGTAGTGTTGATCACTCCAAGTTGTATTGGCTTGTATTTCTCTCTAATCAAAGAATCACAAAATTTCTCAAGACTAGGTTTTTGATAAGCTTCCCCTACAACCTCTTCTATGGCATAAAGGGTAGATACAAACACAAAATATGCACTACCTAGATTAGAAATAATAAGATAGATGCAACAATATTCGTCTATCTTTATCTTACATTCTTCACATAAAGTTTTGAGTGTTTTAAACTTAGATAGATAGTCTTAAATGCAAGAAAAATAACTTGGACTCAAAGTTAGTACTTGACTTTCTAATTGTTGTGCTCGAATAATATTGTGTTTAACAAACACATATTCAATCTTTTCCCAAGCTTCTTTGGCTTTATCAATTTATTGAAGGTGGAACCTTAAATTAGGAGAAATGGAAATTCTGATTAATCCACATGCTTTGTCATTCCTATTATCCCATTTGTATTTCTTATCAGCATCAATGGGTGTTGTTTCCTTTCCCAAGGTAATCTGGTACAAGCCTTTACTTCTTAATAAATCCTCCATATGGGATTTCCATTGGAAGTAATTGGTGCTAGTAAGTAAGAGATTACTTGTAGAAGCCATATTAAATATGAATATAATACTAATTTAAAAACTGAAACTGATTATTTTAATGGAAATAGCTCGAAAATTTATGCGGTTTTAAAAAAAACGGCACTGAAAATGAACTTCGGATGTGAGAGTTATGCCCTTTTAAAAAAAGGCATAAATGGTAACCAAAGGACCATGTGGTAGTATAAGTTGCTTTATGAAGTGACCCACTTTTATAAAGAGAAGTGGGGCTCACTTTTATAAAGAAAATCTGCATGCAAAATAAATAACTCTAAAATACAATATTAAAGCTACTTATAGTGATTCCAATTTTAGCATGAACTTTTTCAAAAAAAATGTAACAAAAGAGAGACTGAAACTCAAGACCTCCTACTTAATAAGGCAACTTTTAACCAAATGGTGTAGCAAAACATATTGTAATGTTCAAAAGGAGGATTGGGGGTGTTGTTGGTTTTTTTTTTGTTGACAGCCTTGGAGAGCGTGCTAAAAAAAAATCTTTTCACACGAGAAAAAAAATTCACTTCTCGATGACAACAAGGGTTAGATCTCGATTAGCGTACCCGGAAGATGCACCTTTTCCTATCTGTTTCTAATTTTCCGATATCATAAAGGGTGCGGGGAAAAGAGCATACAAATATTTAAAAGAGTAGCAACCCGGAAATAAAAAATACAAAACCAAAATAAAACCAAATACGTCTTTGCAAAAAAATTTAAAAAATGTGTATTCAAACTTTATACCTCTGGATCTGACTGTAATGGCCGTGTCTTGGGAAAACAAAAACCTTTTCGAGTAAAACGAAAAGTGTTCCTGAATGAAAAGAGTGCTCCAGATGCAATGGAATAGTCGTCTTAGCCCATAAATGTATGGAAATGATAGAAAATGGAGATGATGAAACTTAGCTTCACGATCTCGATCTGCAACATGAGCGGGTCTTCAAACAGGCTCTGATACCATGTTCGAAAACACATGTATTCCCACAGAGGAATAACGCCTTCAGTAACCACTCACATAACCAGATCAAAGATCAACACATTGATGTTTTCACGTGGTAAAACCCCTATGGGGAAACATCCACAACTCCAGCCAACGCGGCCACTTGGAGCAGTTTATTAATGCAAATAAAAATATTACAGAGAGCTTTTACAGGAGAGTTTCTCACAATCGATCATCGACAAATGAACCTCCATTCTCTTTAAATAGAGATCTTGGACCAATCGGGTGTTAAGCCATGGATCAATGGCCGTTATGTTGGCATGTTTTCAGACAGAGGCAAGAGTATGCGTGTTTTTCATTGATGGCAAAGATCACAACCAGCAACACAATAATGATCGCATGGCAAGATCAGAAGCTAAACTCCATTTCGGAGTTTCGGATACCGGGAGTTGGAGCTGTATCAAAAGCTAAACTCTATTTTGGAGTTTCACATACCGGGATTTGTAAGTGTCGAAACACTTCACCACAGGAATGTCAAAATGTCGGAATGTCGAAATGCGAAAAACACCTTTTGGTGAAATTTTCGGATACCGGGAGTTGGAAGTGTCAAAACACTTCACCATAGGAATGGCGAAATGTCACAATGCCAAAATACGAAAAACACATTTTGGTGCAGGTTTCAGATACCGAGAGTTGGAGTGTCGAAACAATTCACCACAGGAATGCCGAAAAGACAGGATGTCAAAATGCGAAAAACACCTTTTGGTGCAAGCTTCGGATACCAGGAGTTGGAAGTGTCGAAACACTTCACCACAGGAATGCCGAAATGCAAAAAACACACTTTGGTGCAGGTTTGGGATATTGGGAGTTGGAGTGTCGAAACACTTCACCACAGGAATGCCGAAATGCGAAAAAAACACCTTTTGGTGCAGGTTTCAAATACCGAGAGTTGGAGTGTCGAAACACTTCACCACAGGAATGTCGAAATGCCAAAATGTTGAAATGCGAAATGGAAAAATAAACGCAAGAACCTGTTGATTTAATCCAATGGTACTGGTTATTTGAGCATCTGATTGAAGGGATATTGTTGATCTTCATGATTAACTATTCAGTTACGATTCAGTTAGAAGAACTGAATCATGGTTCTTGGATGGTTGGTGTTTCAGTTTTTGAGGCATTTTTTCCCAAGAAGATTCGAGGTGTAACCGAAGAGGAAGTGTATAAAAGAAACATGCTCTGACTGTGCGTGCGTGGCTGTGTTGAGTGAAAAATGAATTGAACTGTAGAAAGGTAAAATTACAGTATGCGCAGTGGAAATAAAACACAGAGATGAGGAACATAAGCTGAATATAACAGAATAGTGGAAGAGAGCAGAAAGTGCACATGTCAAAGATGCATATATGTGAGAAGAAGATAAATCCGAGGTGCGCATGTTGAGACAGAGGATAATATCAGAAAGCTGAAGAGGATGCAAGAAGGGAGATACTGATGCAGGAAAAACAAAGCGGCATGGATGAACAATAATAAGCCTAGTAAGCAAATGAAAACTATTGAATCACTGTAATAAATTCATAGAAAGCAAAGTTTTATATTTCAGGGTGGTCGGGAGGTGCTAGGGAGGACTGTTGTCCTTAGAGGTTCAAGTGGGTGCTTGAACATAGGGAGTTGTGTCTTCCATCTGGTTGCAACCAGAGAAACCAGGGGGTAGGGTGGTGCAAGGGAGAACAAGTGTTCTCTTTTATATAGGTTGGAGCCTATGTAACTGGAAATTGGTGCTTCCATCCAGTTGGT
>JASDQU010171309.1:0-14053 GCA_032191745.1 Picea mariana
AACAATGGGTAATGAATAAATGTTGAATGCTAATTGATAAGTTTTGTGCAAGAGGGAAGTTTTGGGAAAAAGAGCCCCACACTCATTCACCCCCCCTCTAAGTGTGGTAGGTGTGTCCAACAGTTTACATCTTTCAATCCATACATTTATCCAATCAAAATTATTTGCAATGTATAAATGCAGTGCATCCCACTCTTGAGCAACTAAATAAAAAAAACATAATTCACCAATATTAAACATTAGTTATAACATCCAATATGCAGGTAATTATAAATATTTATAATTTATGAAATAAATTATATTAATAAGTTAATATACACAAAAAACAAAACTTTATATGTATTATTAATATAAATTTTCACAATTATTAATATATTACCTCTCATTTTTTTCATTCTACCTTGCCCCAACAGATGCTCCTGATATTCAAATTTTTTGATGGAGTTCACATCCCAAATGTGATCCACTACATGCATAGTTGGTGCTGCTAATTTAGGAAGATACTGACTAATATACACCATGGATTGATATACCATATATACCTCCACCATAGAACCCTCAGGACATGCTCTTTGTCTAACCAATGCCTTCAATGATTTCAAGTGCCTCTCCACCATCCACATTGACCTTGTGTGAGCAGATCCACAAATTTCAATCTCCTCAACCTGGTGTATGAGGTAGTGTTCTTGTGCATTGAAAAATGTTAGAGGTATATACTTTTTCATTTCACACATTAGACGAGGAATTTCTCTCTTCCAATACTTTATATCATCTTCATGGATTTCTTTCAATGACAACCATCTACATGAGATCATGACAAAATAAAATAACATTTTTCAACATAACATAATATAATATATTACATTACAAGTAAAACATGTGTCATTAAGTACAAAAATANAAAGTCGTTTGGGAGAGATAGCGGTAGAACATACTGTAACAAAAAAATGAATCGTTATTTGTTTCGACCAAAGTAGACAAGAAAAAATAAAAAAAAATAAAAGATGTAAAAGGCCAATATATATAAATATGTATACCAAAATTATTACCTTAATGAAGGTATGTCAATCATGTGTTTTTACCCCACCAAATTCACCTTTCTTCATTAAGATATTATTTATGTTTGAAGCAAAACCCGTGGGAAATTTAATTCTTTGAATGACCTCTTTTACATCATTGCTTTGTTGCTCTGTTAATAACCATGGAAGGTTATTTCAGTCTAGTACTCCATCTGATCTATTTGAATATCGGATCACACTTTGCATTGCATGATTGGCTTCCTAAATGTCAGTACAAATTTTGACAATTTTTTCTTTGTCCCTCCTACCATCTATGATTCGCCATAACGTTTCAGTCACATTCTTCCCGATATGCTTGTATCAAACAGATGAGCTATTTTTGGCTCCTCATAGTAGGAAAACCTCATGAATTGAGTGGGATAACATTTCATTCCTTGTGGAAGATCATTATTAATACCTTCATGATGATTTCGGCCTTCATGAAGCATAAAAAAAATCACAAAAATAATTATCAAATATGGTAAAATAAATTCAATGATTAAAATAAACATTCAAAACATTACATGATCTGCGATACATTATGAAATTGAGTAGCTTGATGATTTCTATTATATTCCAACCTCCATAGGTGAGGTGTCATTCTTTGTGGTTTTAAAACAGTCTCTTCTTTCCCATTGAAAAGATGTTTTTCAGTAGTACAATGCCTATGGTTCTTAGGAAGAAGGTTCCTATACTCATCAAACACCATCTTTCCTGAAATTTTTGAATGACGATACTTCATCTTAGGGCCACAAACTAGACATGCAAATTTACCCTTTGTTTGAAGACCCGCATTTAATGGATTAATGTCAATTATACGATGAGATTATTTAAAAATTAGACATGCACCATGATAACATTAAAAAATTATATAGTATTAAAGAGAAATATTAGAATGATACATACCACAAAAATGTGTTAGTCCAGGGGCATCATGAATTGTCCATAAAAGTATTCCACATAATTTAAATTTCTTCTCCCCGATTGGTTTACATATTTCATACATTGTGATGCCATCCCATAACTTTAGTAGCTCGTCGATAAGAGCTTCGATATATACATTCATATCTTTAACCTAGTACTTATCTAATTGTTTGAAATTACACATAATTACTATAGGAATGATATCATGTAATATATATAAGTAAATAAATAAATAAAAGATATTATGAAAAAATTGAAACAAATGAAAATGTTACATTCAAAAAATTAATGTAAAGAAATACCTAGAACAATCATTGTCAACATTATGTGCTCCCTCTTTATTGACATCCAGGGAGGAATGTTATTGTTGATAACAAAAATAGGCCACACTGAGTAAATAGACCTTAGCTCTCCGAATGGATTAATATCGTCAGTTGCCAATGAAAGGCTAACATTACGAGGTTCATCTTTGAAATCTACCCATTTTTCCTCAATTTCCCTAAATGCAGAACCATCAGCAGGCATTTGAAGAACACCATCTCCACTTCTATTACGTGCATGGTAATCCATAAATTGTGCTATGATTTCACACCTGAACAATTGTTGCAAATGTGGAATTATGGGAATATGACGAAGAAACTTTCGAGAGGCCCTTTTTGTTACTTGATCGGTTCGATATCTACTGATAAGACATTGTGAACATTCTATTTTCGAAGCATGTTGTCCATAATATATAATATGGTCATTAGGACATGCATCTATAGTTTGATAATCCATTCCAATGTCTTTCATAATGGCATGCAAACCTCGATATGTGCAAGGTAAAATATTTGACGATGGTAACACAAATTCACCTAGCAATCTACAACATAACAAATAAATAGTTAATGTAAGAATATTAATCGTAGAAAATGCATTCTTATTTTACACATTAATTAACACTAAATACAAATAGAAAAAAATCAACATTTATGTATAATATGAGATGAAACATATTACATACCATAGGATCTGTGTCATACAAGTGTTCAAAAAATTATTCATAACCTTTAAGTTCACTAGCAGCAATGTAGCGGAGAGAAGATTTGTGTTTGATCCTTCATAAAGTCATTTATTTGCCTTTTCTAATAGAGGTTCATCATAAATACCAGCGTTGTCCCCATCATCATCCGACTGCGAAAACAAATATTGGATCATTTGATTTGTCCCATCATATTCTTCCATGGGATCATTAACTTGATTTGTCCCATCATCTTCTTCCATGAGATCCTCATTTGCTTGGTCATGATGTTCCTCAGCTTGTACAACATCATTTATACTAATACTTGGTGCAATATTATGGGGAAGGTTAGAGGGAAACTCTAACTTTATAATAGAAACAATCATGCAAAATTAGTGTATACTATAACAAACATTCAAACAACATATATACATATATACAATTTTATATAAAATTGACAAAATAAAAAAAATATAATGAATATATAGCTAATTACCATGGGACGATATTCATTCGATCTGCCATCAATGTGCCCATATTTCCTACAATGTTTTGTAGTTGTTGCTATTAAAATTATTATGGGACGTATGAGGCAACATTTTTGGCAAGGTAAATAACATCTACCATCACCCTTTTCACCCACTTCACTTTTTTCCCCACCTCTAACTATATTCTGTGACATTCTTCCGCACAAAAATACCCTTTTGGAACCGTTGTTGTTATTGCAAGATTGTCACAACATCTTTAAATCGTCAAATATTTATAGGTCAATTTAGGTCACCGTCGTCGCAATTGATACAAACGTGACCTATATATATATATTTACCTATTTATTTTTTATATTTAGGTCCACTTTCACTTTGCGAAGACGGGAACGGTTATAATGGTGCATTTGTCACTAGTGCGACGAACTTCATAACAGTCAAAAGTGGGTGTCGCTCTTGTGATGAAAACACAATTTTGTTGAAATTGAGACAACATTCCACCATCTTGACTATCATCTCAATAGTGACGATAGTTTGCATCCGTCGATAGAGGGATGACTACGAGGTGGATTTAGATCAAAATTGAAAAATTGAACTTTTTCTTTAGAATTTTGCGATGAAAGAGTACTTTCGTCGCAAGTAGTCGTCACAATTTTTCCAATATGTAGTAGTGCATTTATCTACAACATCCACATTTATCAGTCCTTCAAATAATGGAATATCAAAATTTACTTGTACCTTGAAGAGGGTTGCATAGCTGCTTGATGAATATGCTTCTCTTTTGGGCAGCCGCCAGAGGATCTGTGTAAAGTTGTCCATCATTTTTTCCTTTGTCGTGGAAGGGATTCCTTGAGAAACATTTTAAAAGGATCTCTTGCTCCATAATATTTATTTTTATCCCCCATGGGTTCTTGTCAGGTTCGGTGTGGCCAATCTTGCAAAGGCTGGACTGGTTCGAGTCCCAACTTCTTGTACCCAGATCTTGTCGGGGACATGCATGAAGAAAAATTAATGAAGAGAAAACTGCATTGATACCACTGATCTGAATTTATGAGTGGGATGAACTGACTAACAAAATAAATACAATAATAAAGAGATATGGAGAACAACAACAGATATCCACTTAAAAATATCTTCTATTAAAGAAATGAAATAGGATGAAATTGTAAGACTGCAGAACTGAAAACAACTTGCTTGAATGGTGGTAGCTATCTCTGAGAAGAGATGTGGTTGCTATGTGCATCCATCTGAGAAGAATGATTACAATGAGGCTCCAAAGGACTTCTTAACATTACTCATGAATGACAAAACCCTAGACATCCAAAAACCTAACCCTAGGAGATGAAACGACAAAAGTTATGTGGGCCTCGATGGGTAAGTTGGGACCTCAACTTCTCAGGGTCGTAAATTTTGCATACAACCTTTGTTTTAGGCATGTGATATCCCGTTGGAAAGGTATTTTCGAGAAATACACATTATTCCATCAAAATCTAACTCCATATATAGTTTGACTATGGAAAGCCAAAAAAACATTGTTTAGGGCCCCAAAACAGCCCTGGAAGTATAGAAGGATGTGATGACATGAAAACATCCAAAATAAGATAGTTGGATTAGGTGGGAGGCCCCTAGTCTCCACCTGGAAGATGTGTGGGGATTCAGATAGCCCCATAAGTTTAGAACCCACAATTACAAAAAATTATAGAAGAACATGTTGAACTAAAAACTATCAACAAGAGCTAATTAGAATAGGTGGGTGGCCACCAATATCCACCTGGATCACATAGGAATTTAACATGGTTCATCTCAACTAGGATAATTCCACAATGATTGGCTTCTTATAGTATTCATTCTTATTTATTCCTTACAATAGGTGCACATTGAACTCACATAAGATACATCAGTTCTAATTTTTACTTAGGTGTACACTACACTCACATATTCAGTCCTTACTCTAATTACCATTTTTTATTCTTTTTTCATACATTTGTTTTGGAGTGGGATGCACTACATTTATACATCACAAACAATATTGATTGGATGAAAGTATGGATAGATCAACGGAACATACAATGTAATGGTAGATTATCATGGGAGTGGGTGGCTACTTTTCTTAAAGAAGCTCATCGTAATCAAGATACCAATCTTACTCAGAGGGAAATTGATTTAGCATATGGTTTAAAAGATAAACAAGAAATCATAATATTCACCCACATCATGCTTCAATTATTTTTCATTCTATTAATATAGGTCATTATTGGTGCATAGTGGGAAGACCTGGGGTTCAACATTAATTCACAAACAAAACCCTAAAGATACCGTTCCTTTCGACATGACCCACAAGTAGGTGAAGTCTCACCCGAAGTACCTATGGGAATTGCATGAACCAGGATTCTACAATCGTGAAGGGAATGGAGACCATTATAACATTCATTCAACATGCAACCTACCCTATGCGTGAAATCATAACAATGTAATAAAATATGACATATTCATTTTACTTAATCATTCAATATGTGTGTGGAACCATCAGATACATAGTCATATTAACCCATAATAATCTATTACATATGCACAATAAATAGAGTAAACCAACACATCATGATAGAAAACTCATTAGAACATAGGAATTCAACGTGATTCACCCCAACTGGGATACGTCCACAACGATTGGCTTCTTATATTATCCATTCATATTCATTCCTTACAACAGGTGCAAATTGTGCTCACATAAAATACATCAGTTCTACCCAAAAATCCCTAGTCATTTGCGCATATAGTGCACACTTAGCTCTATCTCACTATCATCGTATCTCTCTTTGAGCCTTAGAACTATGATTTTTTCACCTAGAAACTAGTCTTTTCCTACTCATCAACTCTCTTACCATATGACCCTCTCTACCAAAAAACTTGTTACATATTTATACATTGATACTAGGGATTATCCCGTTACAAAATGGACCAAAAGGTCTAACTACTTCTAAATAATTTTCTTCTTCTGCGTGTGCAAACTCCTAAAAATGCACTCATTGTCTTCCTTTCCTTTGCGTGCACTATTCCTTAGCCAACTTGTTGTGTGGTTTTCTCCTGTGTGATTCCCAAAACTTATCCCAAAACAATGTTCTCCAATAGGCCCCCAACACTCACCTATGGCTCGTTCCGAGCCACTTGAGGCTTTCTTCCAGGTCTCCATCAACTTCTAAAATGTTTCCCTTCCAGTTGTGATATTTTCCCTTGATTTTGTTTTTTGTTGCGCAATTCCCTTGGTCATCTATGTAGTGATATGGGTCTTTAGTTTTTCTACACTTTCCTGTACTACTTGCTTGACCATTCCCTAGAAAACTGCTATTTTTGTTATCACCTTGTATGATTCCTTCTGGATCGTTTTGATATTTTGTGCACAAGCTTGTTGCTCTTCCCTCATCTAGTTCATCTCTGAGTATAATTTTCTATTTTTTGAAATTTCTACCATCTTGTTTGTTGGTGGTAAGGTGTTGATCACTTCCTTAAAATTTTGCGCCTTCTCCTATGTAGCCTGCAGCTTCTTTCCAATTTCCTACAACTTTCCATCTTCTGTTAGCTGAGTCCATACTTTCGTACTTTATTTGTATAGCTTGGCACACTCTGCTTCCATACTTCTGATGTTCTTTATGGTTATTGTTGTCGCATTTCCCCTTTTCTCTCTTTCCTCCGATGAAGTGCTTGGTGTCTGTCATGCCTCCAAATAGGTAATATTCATAAGAAATCCCTGAATGGATTCACTAATCTTCGACACTTGTTCTTCCAATGGAGTATCAAATTCCATTGGTATCTCTAGAAAACTTGTGTACACATCCTACGCTGTATTTTTCAACCTTGCTACTCTTTGTTCATCCTCATCCCAATCCATCATAACTTTTCTATATTCTATATGCAATGTTGACTTATCATTTGTCACTTTGTTCAATTGTGTCATCATCAAATCTACATGCAAATTTATCTCCTAGGTAACACTTATCTGCAAGCCCTTTAATACATTCATCGAAAATTGTGACAAGACTAAGTCAATATGAATTAATTCTTATGCTTTCTCCTCCATCTATGTAAAGGGAAACTCTAATGATCATGTTGATAACTTCATTACTCTGCACTCTCTTGATGTTGCAGATGGGTGAGATGTCATCGATTGTGCCTATGTGGTCTTCATCATACTCTCTATCTACTCTTGTTCTCCTATTCTAACTATCATATTCCTAGTTGTCTCCAAAATATATCACAGTGCAGAAATATGCGCTTGCATGTTTGAGTGCCTTTCTTCTTGCTTCTGCATCACTGACTCAAAATAATCCTTAGTAACCTCCTTGAATTGATATGAGATCTTGTCTAAGTCATTGTTTGTTATTTCTTGAATGGCCATTTCCCTCACAACTTTCCTCTTCTTGCATTGTTGGACTATTTTCCCCTTGTATGTGTCTTTCCTCTTCTCTCTCGGTCATGGTATAGTCTTTTGTGTGTCACCTTCTTTATTTCCTTGATTTCCATGTCCTTCTTCTTCTTCATCATCAACTACTTCTTCTACTTATGGTTGTTTTGTCTCTCGCTGCTCTATTTCTATCATTGGGATCTTCCACTCGATGTCCCAATATTCCATGATGTGTCCCATTTCTTCTTCAGTCACCCTGTATCTCATGGGAAACCATTCTTGAGTTGGGTCCCTCTTCACTTAAATGTACATATGATGGTGTCCTACCTTAAAAAGTGCAACTCCCTTGTATGCTTCTACCACCTGTGGTAATATTCATGATGTATCTTGAATGCATTGTCGAATTACCTCCTTATAGATGTAAAAAGTGATGTTGTTATCTAGTTGTCTCTCCTTGTGTGCAATATGCTACAAGTTAGCATATTTCATTGACAAACATGTTTTTTTGTAGCTGATAGAAATAGTGTGTCTTTCAGCTCCCTCCAAGCCACTAATTTTATCAATATTAACAACCATGCATAGTGGAATTGTTTTCCCTTGTCCTGTACCTCTCTGCAATCCATAAAAAACTAATTAATCAGGAATTTCGCCTAGTTCATTTGTACTCCTTAAAACCACTTCTCCATTGTTTCTATCACACCTTATGACACTTGATCCTTACAACACTCCCTCAGTAATTTACAAGAAAACACTTGTGTCACAAACCTGTCGCACTTGTCATTGATACTTACTACATCGATCCTGCATAATCCTTTATACGTATCAAACTTCTCTTTCATTGTCTCCAAAATATATTTCTTGTTTGAATTATCTGTAAAAAGTGGTGATGGGTCCTCCCTTGCCATTGGAAACCCTGTTATCCACACAATCAATTATGTATCTATGGAGATGACTCTTTCCAACCATAGGTATTCTCCATGCACGCAACTTAACAACATATTAACACATGTGTTGATATTGACGCTCCTACCAAAGTGTGGGATCTCTAACAAGTTCATAATCCTTGATTTATCCAACCCTGTTTCCCAAGTTTGTGGCTCAACCAAGATAAACGATGTCTCTAGGAAAATGACTCTCTTTAGATGTTTCTTTGGTGCTAACTCCAGGAACTTCTTCTCATCTGATAGGTCATGATTTTCAAACTTCAAATTTTCCACTATGCCTAACATGTATTATTCAACGATTACACCTCATAGAATTTATGTCTCCATGAGCTCATACTTTGCTTCCTTTTGTAGCCTAACCAACTTGTTGTTGGATTTTTGGGTGGTATATACTCCTTCTAAAAGTTGACTGAACTTAACTCTGACTCTGATGCTCCCGTGGCTCCTTCATGTATAGCTTCTATTGGTGGCTTAGTGCATTGTTTCTTCATTCCTGATGTTGATGCCACTGCTACCTTGGGTGGCTCCATAGCTTTCTGCAACACACTTCCCTTGAAAACTAAATCTTTCGTCTTTGTATGCGTTCAATCGAATCTCTTCTCTCACTGCCCTCAAACGATGATAAAAAAATTCTTCGACCCCTCATCTATTTTTATAACTTGTCGTTAATTGTTACTTTCCCTTTTTGTGCCCCAACCCTGAAGTCTTATCCAACTTGTACTCACATTCAATTCTTTCCATACTCTGCAATAAATTCGGATTGTTTTGCGAATCATGGTCTAGATCTTTCCAATCTATCATGGTCTCATAGTAGCTTTCCATTTATGATTACGCGTCTCCACTACTTCATTTTTATTATCGCTCTTTAATTATTGTCTCATCATGTATTATTTTTAATGTGTTTCTCACCCTCTACACATATATTTTTCACACTTAATCCTCCTTCCTACACACAATTTCTTCATCTTTCTACATCTTTGCGACATTTTATGTCTTTATTTCCTTACTCATTTAACCTTATGCATAACTTCAACCTTCAAATTATTTTATTACTTTTATTATTTTCCTTTTTTTTTGTAATACAATATAATACAAGTACTCTAGTACACATACTGTGTTCTTAGACTAGTACACAGAAATACGACTGTCCCTATGTAGTTTCAGTCAACTACCATTAACCAGTCCTTCCACAACTTCTCCATTCAGTTTCTCCAACTGAAAAACACCTGCATCTATCACAAATTTGATCACATATGGACCTAACCAATGCATCTAAAACTTCCCAAGGTGTTGCAAAAACTTGTTTTCATAGAGAAAGACTAAGTCTCCTATTTGGAACTTCTTATGCTTAATGTGCCTATCATGTCATGATTTCTCATGGGCTTTCTGAACTTGTTATTGGAAACCTGCAACAAATTGGTCCTCTTCCATCTCTACTAGATATAACAATCTCTTCTCCACTGCACCAAAATCTATAAGCTATGTCAGTGTAGCAATGAGCGGGATTGATATTATGAATTCCATAGGAATAGTAGCTTCTTGGAAATACAATAGTTTGAATGGGGTTTTTACTGTCATCTTCTTACTTGTAGTCCTATACTCCCATAACAGTGCTAGAATTCTCAAGTCCCAGTCATCTCAGCTTTCCTGACATGTCTTCCCCCCCAACACTAGCTTATTGACCAAATATCTCAGCGTAGACTGACCTGTATCCATTATCTCATGTATCTATGCTTTTACCTTCTACTTATACATAGGGTTCAATATGTATGGCCTCTGCTTTAATGGCTTAACATCTGGCTTCAAGGGAATATTCATCTCTCCTGACTCCCAACAATCCCTTTCATATCTGAAAAAGTAGTCAGAAACAAGTCTTGGTACTCACATAGTAATTCAACTATCTTCTCAATAGTTTCGTCATTCCAATAGTCTCCCATGTTTGCAAATTTGGGCTTATCTTTTGTACCAATGTTTACTCTGCACATTCTCAATGGATTTGCATATACGGTTGATTTAGGGTGTGGTCCTTTTATTGCGTGCTCTCCTTCAATTTCTGGTATTTGTTCATTTCTGGGATCTTTGTCCTCCTTTTGGTCTTCTTCAACAACATTATAATAGTGCAAAACTTCTTCAATTGGTGTAGTAGATCTATGTGTTCTACATACAGGTACTAGTTCTATTAAGTCTTCCGATGAAAAAATATTGTTCTTGATAACCTACAAAGCTAAGTCAATCAAAGGAACATCATCTTCAAAACTAAAAGTTACCATAAATTTTTGAGTCAATTCTTCCCAATCTATAGTTTCTCTGTGCACTTCTAGTTCCAAGTACCAATTCTTTGAGATTGTGTCCAAGGTGTGTACAAACAAGTGTTTCCATTATTGCTTAGGTACTTTATTCCATGTCTCAATGCACTATGTAGCATGCTCCACCAGACAACTCAATCATGTATACTTATGCATAGTATATTCACTCTATGTCTCGAATCCGACCTATAATATCCTTATGCGCTACTGCTAATCTCTTATTCCATATTTATGCACGACTCACCATCTTGTTGTGGTATCTTTTAACACAACGTCTAAATCTAGTAATATTTACTGATATGATATTTTTGATTCAAAATCTCTCATAAAATAAGCTATATTGGTTAGTTTTTCATACCTTGGATGATCACATACCTTAATTCCAATCCTTCAAAACACACAGGTAATCTGAGCACATTTCCTTGTAGACACTTACACAATTTCTGTTGCCAATTCTCCAAAGATTCTTTTGAATATGACAGGCATGAAATAATACTTCTCCAAATAAGTACACCATCAGTTTTAGGATTCACATAATCGTTCATCTGCACTTTCATAATATACAGGTTGTCGATCTCTTTTCCCTTTACTGGTTCTACATATCTTCTTCCTTCAACAGGATCCAATGGTGCAATAACCTTCAAGTCTTCTACTTCAAATATCATATGTCTCTTATTCAAATCAATGATAGTCTAGTTTTCAAAGGCCCAATAAAGTCTAAGTAGGGGTAAGGGGTGGTACCATCCACTATATCGATCACTTCTAAATCGGCTAAGTTGCGCACTCCATCAATATTAAAATTTACCCACGTTATCCTTCCAATTGGAACAATCTTATGTTGATTTGCTAACCTAAACTGAATGGGAAACCAGATCAACTTCATAATACCCATCATTTCTTGGGTTTGCTTCGATATTACATTCACATCAAAACCTACATACAAAATAATATTTTCCATGTCATAGTTTCCTATTCGCGCATTTAGTCGAAACTCCCTACTCATTCTCTTCTTGCAGCGCACCTGGTTAACTTCTCAAACTGCAACATGCATATATTTGTCTTTGGAACAACGGTCAATCATTCCATGCAGCATACTCAAAGAAGACTCATCCTTCATTATCTCTAAACAAATTTTTAGAAAACTATTCAAAGTTCACCTTGTCAACTGGTATTTCTGAATGGTCGTAAACTGGTGGCATATTGTACACTAGCAGTCTTTCATACAAAGGAGTCACATTTGAAGTTGATGTTGTCCATTATTCTCCTATCACTTCCTTCCTTACTTGTGTATACATCTCTTTCTCCTTTCTAGGTTTAAACAACGGTTCAGGCTTTGTTACTTTCCTAACCCACTGGTGGATCATATTTCCTTGATCCATCGCATCAACTCTGGTTCTCATTCCTTCGAAAGTAACCGATTCTATATTTGGTTGTTCATTGCATGCCTCTGTTGTTATCATCTGTACATTCAGGTTCCTCTTTTCTTTCCACTTTGCGACCAGTTGTGGGAAATCCTCTGTTACATGGTATAGATGTCTGCAATATGTACATGTCATGCAGGGATTCGAACAATCTCGCACCAAATGTCTAGGATGATTACAATTATAACATACAATTGGTCCTCTTACTCTGCCAAATCCTTCTCTTCTATGACCTATGAACCCTCCTCTACCTCCTTGATTATAACCTCTTGGAGTATTATACTGTGGATCTCCTCCTTCAAATTCTTCTCCTTGGACTCTGTAGGCATTTGTAGTGTGCTCTCTCATCAAATAAAATGTGCAAAATCTTTCTCTTCATGTCTGATAGACTTGCAAAAGTTATAAAATAGGCTTCTCACAATAATATGATACTTCGACATCAATGAAAAAGCAGTAGGGTGGTGAACCATCATTCTTATGATGACCTTTTGTTCTACATGTGACACATCATACTTCCTTGATTTTTTCATTTCCTTTCACAAGTTCCTACAATTGAATAGTCAACGTTGTTAACTGCGATTGAACTTGATCCATCCCTGTGTCATTTTCTCCTACAGGGGATGCTTCCAATTTCATAGAATTTTTTAGTGATTCCAAATATGACACAATATTTTGTTGTATCAAAGGGAAACATATATGCAAAAACACTCCTACAATAAACCACTCCCTATGTTGTTCATCTAGAATTTGGAATGTCATCTGATCCTTTAGTATCTTGAATCATTGATCATAGTCCCACATTGATTCATTCACTATCTTCTTGATCTCCTACAGTTCTGTAATGAACTATGACTTGGACTTCGGTTTCTGTAACTCTGTCAATAGATCTTGTCTTACCTCTGCCAATGTTCTATTCTATCTCACAGGTGTCGTAATATGATATTTCATGTACCATAATAATGCATGATCTCTGAATTTGTTTCCAATTATGTAATATTCGCATCATCATCGTGGGCATTCTTCATAGTCCATATTGTCTCACAAATGAACAAATGTTGTTATGGATCCTCTATCCCCGCTCCATGGAAGACATACATTTTTAAAGTAGGATCTACCCTTTCCATTGTGTTCTGTGCGGTATTATTTTTTGATAACACTAACTGATTCTGACTCGACGTACTACTTCCACTACTCTGATTACTTTTACTACTATATTTACTTCCTTCACTAACTATAATTGACAAATATTATGATCTTACCTCAGTTCTTGGCGACGCACATAGGGTCGTGGGTTCGACGCAGAGTCTGATCTGAGTGGGATCTTCTTCTACTGGATAGAGCTGATGGATATTTTATTCTGTGCATAGAATTTCTTTGATCTGGAGTATTACACTAGTGTATCTTTCCTCAATCTCACTATGTTTCCCCTCTCTCTCATCCACAATTGTCTTCTTATTTAGTCTAAATATTTTACCATTGTCCCATACTCCAATATCTACATTCATCACACATTCTT
>JASDQU010171310.1:13966-28375 GCA_032191745.1 Picea mariana
TGTCAGGAGTCACACTTCTCAAGGGTTTTCTTCATATAGTCCTAGTCTATGTTATAACAGTCTATAGCCTAGGTCTATATGAAGAAAACCCTTGAGAAGTGTGACTCCTGACAGGGAATTTGATGATTGCCTCTCCTTTAAAAAAAAAAAATTCTCAACGGGCACGCTACTGACACTTCAACAAACAACATATGTATGTGGGCTGTCCAAGGGTAGGGCACATATGTAGGTGTGCAGGCCCACTACAGACCACACACACCTATGTAACTCTTCAAAAAAATGAAAACCAACAGTCCAACACAGGCAGGGAGTACTGGCATGAAAGACCAGAATCCCTTAAAGACACATAAGCTTACAGAAACTTAGAAAACAATGAATAAATTGATTCAAAGCATCCAAAAAGAAATATCCCCAAAGAACCTAGAGGCTTCCCCAGTATGGTCACCAATTTTGCTATAGCGGGAAAACCCCTCTATGGACTACACTAGGGTTCTAAAATGTAGGCAGAGCTAGCCATCTAAAGTATCCTACTTTTTATCAACTACCCCAACATTACCCCACAATCATACATAAAAGACAAGGTATAGGGATCCGATAGGCATACCTTAAACTCTGTGTCCGATGTCGATCCCTTTGCACTTGGTTATTCCCTGACTGCAAGTCTCCTCCCAAGGATGACCTGCATTCACCAAAAGACAAACAAGAAACTACAAGCATGAATTCTACATATGTATTAGTGGGTTAGACATCATAAACAATAAATGTAAACAAATCATCGAAATTTAAGATGTCATTTGGCGGAATGAAAAAAATACTTCTATATATTAATCTCACAAAAAGTCACTTACAACATGAGACCAACACTACTCCTCGAACTTGGTCCTGGGCTCCTCTTCACAATGCACCAATTGATTCCATGTCTCCTTGTCCTTTTCATTTATCTCTAGGGAAAGGGAAAGGGTTCGCAATGGAGGAAAATGGAATTCTAGCTCAAAACTCACAATGTGGTTGTCGAATATTGAGGCAAAGGGGGAATACGAAAATGGGTAGAGTTTATATGCTCTTGTGCTTCTCCTTGCAATGGGACCCCAAACCCTTCTTTTATAGGCCAAAATAGACAGTAACAGTTGGGGTAACTGGCTATGGGCAGTCAAACAGTTAATTAATGGCCTGAAAACCAGTATCCTATGCAATTTTCCTTTTTTTTCCAATATTCTATGAGTGTACGCGGGCTATGGTGGGTCAAAAGGTGTGTGTACATGGGAAGTGGTGGTGCAGGGTGCGTACACCTTCAAAATAATGATTTTTAGAAAATCTTGTTCAGTGATGGCTTGGAAAAGATAGCAATTTAGATGGCCTGATGCCAGGTATGCATGTCTGGTGCAATTTAGGGTTATAATAGCCCACCATATGGATGTTGAGACCCCATCAAGGGGAAAATATAGGACAGAGGGGTTTTCATCAGAGAAGACGACGTTCCATAGAGGCACCCTGGTAGAGCATTACCTAGGGGGGTTGTGCCCTCTTCATTGGAACGTTGGCCTTCGAAGGCCCAGGACGTCACCTAGGAGGCTCATGATGTCATCCAACTTCATGGACATTTTGGGAGACAGTCATGGTAGTTTGGCACATGTGGCAGGTTGGAGAAGCCCAAGGAGGCTTAACATCTTACTCCAGGATGCTGCATTTTCCCTAGTAAGGTCTAACGTCACCCTAGAAGGGGCGTGACATCTTCCTTTTTCTTTATTAGGGTTTTAATTTAAGACATTTAATGTAAAACAATATTATTATTTACTTTGGCCTTGTTATCCTTTTGGTGACCTAATTTTTAATAAAGGTCATTCGTATGCTATATATTGAGGGTTTTTACCTTCATATTTTCATCATCTTTCACTCACTCATTAGTGAGGTCTAAAATTTTCACCCTATATTAGGGTTTTGGCTGAAATTGTGAGGCACACTTGTTGAAGGAAGACCATTTTTGGACTATTTTGGCATTTCTTCTTGGTGGAAGGATTACAACTAGGGTTTGGCTAATTAAATGCATGGTTTATGTAAGTGAATTTCTGTAACACTTCTTAATTGAATGGTTATGGTTTATTTTACTTTGCATTTTGTTATTATAATTTTTTGAATTAAGTCCTAGGTGACAAGCACATACTAAAGGTCCTTGTCCCATGTCCCTACCAAGTTAAGAGCTATTTGATTTTGATGAAGTTAGATAGAGCCTTGCCATAGCAACACTCTATCATTTTCTTCTATCCTAGCCATTTTTATCCTTGTTGTTGAGATAATAAGGAGAACGACACACCAAGGCCTAGGGTTTCTACACCTTGGTGAGCCATTTTTTCCTAGGGTTTGTCTAGTGAAGCCTTGATTTAGCAACACATCACTTACAAACTCTCTTTTCTTAGACTTTATCAATCATTATTCAAGCTAGTCGTTTTCACTATTTCCATTGAGTTGAAGAAGGAGGAGAGAGCACTAAGACCTAGGGTTTCTACACCTTAGTGAGCCTCTCTCCCCTATGATTTCATTGTTGAGGCCTTGCTTTAGCAACACATGAGCATTTAACCCTCTTGTCTTTGGTCTTTCATTATCATTTAGTCCTTCAACCTTTGTAGCCTTCTTTTGACTCCATTAGCCCTAGTAGCATACTGGTCTAGGGCCTCTTATATTGAGTAACTTGATCACAAACAAACTTATAAACTTTGAGCAATTAGTAACCTTTCTAACCCTAGCCTAGACTAATCTTACTAACCCTATTTCTTATATCTTTTGCTTGTGCTATAAACATATTCATTGTAGCATCTATTTGTCTTTAAATCAATTGAGTGATTAGCTAAAAGAGTTGCTTCAAGTATTGTTACATTGATGATAAATTACCATTGTTTATTGTGAAGCTTCATTAGCATTTATTGTGAAGTGATATTGTGTAATAATTGATATTGTATAAACATTGATTTACTTCATCAATATTATTGCTCAATTTCCTATTATCAGAAAGTCATTGATTATATGGAGTACTAACCAGCAAGTGAGCTTGCACATGTATCGTTTCTTTGTCTCATGGAGGTACACTTCTAGTTACTCTTATCTTTATTGGATACTTGGCCGGACTTTCTGATCGATGGTGACTTGTGAGGGGGAATAATTATCACTTACCCTTTTAACCTTTTTCCTTATCAAAACCCCAGGTCACTGGGGACGTCTCCCCTGGGCCTTGCTTTCCTAAACAGAAAGAGCCATCCCATTGAGGTGACAATGGTGAGATTGGTTCATTTACACAAGTTTGACCTCCTTTCATCCATCTTCTACCTTAAATACAAACTTTGCGATAAAATTTCCTATCTGAAATAGAGATGGAATGTAGAGTTGACCTCCTCCATTCAGAGAGTTGAGAATAAATCCAGATGATTATCCTATGGGAAAGGAATTTTGTTGACTTGGATGTGCTTGTGGTTGAGCACAAGGTGAACGTGTGAAATCCCAAAGTGTTGGGTGCATAGCCATGAGAACAGAAATGAAGATGATGTATTAGCCTCCTCTGAGGAACAGAGTTGACAAGAAACTCTAGATGACTCTCCTATGTGATGCAGTGGGAAATAAGATCTGTTGAGTGGACGTGCTTGTGGATGCACACATGTGAACGTGTGAAGAACTGGTTCTTTTGTGTAATTAAGTGAGCCAAAGATATGGACATCCCTATGGATGTGCCCCTAGTGGATAAGCACTAGTGGTTGAATCAGATCCCTTTCTATATTGTTCAAGTTTCATACCTACCTGTAACCCAATTGTAATGTAAAGGGTACAGGTCGGCCCACCTTAATGTGATTGGTAATTAATGTAAATGATAATTAATCTAGTTAATATTAATTATATTATAAGCTAGTAAGGTTGAACGTGTTGTGCTAATAGACACTTATGTTGATAGGTTCAGGTTAGTATAAGTAAAGGTAAATTCCCCATTGAGAAATGATATCTTTCATGTGAGTTTGGAAATTTCAACAAGTACATCTATTTGGAAAATATGCACACCTCTCTTGGGCGCTAGTCTTCGAGGGTTTGAGCACCCTCTTGTGTGCTAGGTATTATTGGTGGTAAAGGTCTTTCTCTTGAGGAATATAGAAAAGGATTTGGCTGGGTTTTCTTCCCTTGTTGAGAAGGGTTTCCCAGGATACTTCTTGTGTTCTTGTGCATGGTGTTTCTTCTTGTGATCTTGGTTGCTGCAACATTATTGTTTATGGTTAACAAAAATGCTAAAATGGAATGAAATTCATGCTTAACCTAGATTATTGAAAAATCAACATGGTATCAGAGCATAGGTCTTGAAGAACCCATTGCACAAAACTTCAAGGAAAACCGTCCTCTTTTTGCAGAATCGTACGACCCTCCTAGGGTTTCCAGAAATTTTGTACGACCCTCCTTCTTTCTCAGTTTCAACCTTTAATACTTTGACATTGGGTATTTTTTTGGCATAGGAGAGTACATCCTCCTCCAGTGCACCTCTAGAGACTCTCAGAATGAAATTCTGAGCTTTATCAATTTTTGGCCCTAGGGTTTCTAGGGTTCTCTAAATTTCTGTAGATTTCTCGTTTTAGGGTTTCTGCAGCTCTTTGAAGAAGACTTCAATATTACCTGTGTTATTCTATCTTTCAAGGCTTATTGTTGGCAGTCATAAGTCCAAGAAAACCTAAGGTTTCTAGCCTAGCCTAGCTATTAGGTTTTCTAGCCTAATTGACAAGGGTTTGTGAAGAATCCAAAATTATGATGACCATACCTATGATGGAAGATAAGCTTGATAGATCAAGCAACTTCAAGTTCCTGTAAGAAAATACTTCAGAGAAAGACTTATTGTGGGTAATACAAAAAAGTGTCACTGTGACATACCTCCTTCATGAACATGTCAAGAGGACAAAAAGCAACCAAGAGCCATTGGAGAAATCATATCAGCACCCTCAAGTATGCACTTATATATAGATTATTTGTATCATTTTCATGAGGGAAATTGCAGGAGGAAGGAACATTTTATTGAATTCATGGATCCAAATGGATCTCAGTGCATTCAGAGGAACAACACACTCAAGGTGAAGACTCCATGTTTGATTGTTGAAATTGTCATTCCTCTAAACTATATTTCTAAAGTTTGCTACATTACAAGTAGGTGTTGTAGTTGTGACAACAATCCTTAAATTGTTTTTATTCTAGAGATGTACTCATTATTCTCCTTTAGGAGATATTCTTGTTTTCTCATTTCAGACAGGTTAACAACAAAGGAAGATTTTTATCCTTCAGAGGGAGTCAAAACTATTTGAGAAAGAGGAAGAATAGAACCATCATTAAGGAAACCAATGCAATAATGAATGATCAGAATATTTCTATGATTCTATGGGTAGAAGCATGCAAGACACAATATATGTTCAGAACAAGAATCTTCACTAGAATTTGAAAAACATAACTCTCGAAAAATCCTTCATCAGAGTGAAACCTGAGATTGAACACTTCAGAATATTTGGGTGACCAGTGTATTTTCATGTACCCAAAGAGAAGAATTCCAAGATAGACCCTTCAGGGAGAAAGGATACATTTATGGGATAACAATGAATCTTCAAGGACATTCCAGATTGACATCCCTATTAAGAGACAGATTGAGACAAGCAAAGATGTTGTCCTTGAAGAAGAGATAGCCTTTCAAAGATCCAGAGAATCTTAGATGGAGATTGACAGTGGGACAATGCCTTCTTCTCTTTTTAGCGATTCAAAGGGAGACAAACATTATTTCAGCTAATCCAGTTGATATGTTTAGAGATATTGTAGTAGGGTATAAAAGGCCTACCCAGACTCACTCTGCAAGAGGCAAAGAAACATACAAGCCTCTCAAGGCACATCCCGAGAAAGAAAAAGAGATTTATGAGTTGTCGTTCAGTCATGAACCACTTCATTGATGCTGAGACTCCTTGTCTTAGAGAAGCAATAGAAGAACAGGTATGGAAAAATGCCATAACAGAAGAATATCGGTATATCTTAAAAAATTATGTATAAGATATTATTCAGGGATCAGAAGGGAATTCTGTGGCAACTTCCAAGTGGATCTATAAGATCAAGCATGTAGCTGATGGAAGTGTCAAGAAATACAAAACAAGATCTATAGCCAGAGGTTTCTCACAAACAAAGGGAGTAGTCTATGATGAGACACTTGATCCAGTAAACTCAACACACTTCCATCTGTACTACCATCCATGAGTTGGAAACTATATCAAATAGATAGATCTTGGTGAGTTTAGATTTCATCAAGAATGTTGTTGATCCAAACCTATATCATTACAGTGTTGATGACGAGAGCCTGATTTTGGTGACTTATTCAAAAAGACTTGTTTTTGGATACAAGTAATCCCTGACTTTTGAATTCGAGATCAAGAATCTGAGTATGATGCACTACTTCTTGGGACAAGAAGTATGACAGAGGACCAATGATATTTTCTTGAGATAAGGAAAATATACACTGAAGATATTAAAGAAGTTCAAGTATGATAGAATGCAAAATATACCATGATAAATTTAAAAGGAGAAGATTGATGATGACTCAGACGAGACTGATCCACAACTGATTGGATCATTGATGTATCTGGTTAACACCAGACTTGATTCATGCTATGCAGTGAATGTGCTTAGTCATTTCATGAGTCAATTGAGACAGAATCACTAAACAACAACAAAACATGAGGCACAATTCGATATGGTCTGAGATATGCCTCCAGAGTGAACTTGAGTTTGCAGGATATGTCGATTTAGATTGAGAAAAAAGTAAAGTGGACCGGAAGAGAACGTACGATTGATGTTCTACCATGAAGATTGCCATGGTTTCCTGATGCAGCAAGAAACAAAATCTATGTGGCCTTGAATACCATAGAAGCAGAGTATGTACCATTGAGTGTGCGAAGAAGTATGGCTTCACAAGCTTTTGATAGATTTACTTAATCATGAGATGGATCCTATGATGATAACTAAGAGTCGTGTATAAAGCTCCTTGAGAACCTAGTGTTTCCTGATGGATCGAAACAGGATGGGATGAAATATTCTTATATCAGAGATATGATGCAGAGGAAAATAATAAACATGCAGTACCTTCCTACACATCAACAGATTGCAAACATCTTCACCAAACTAACTTGGTGAAGAATGCCTTCCTAGTTGAGAGGGAGTATTTATGATTCCAACCAAGACAAACTTCATAATACATCCATGTGAGACTTGGCGTGATGAAGAATGCCTTCCTAGCTGAGAGGGAGTGTTGATGATTGTAGCTATGTGAAACATTCTCCATCTTACAAACCTGTGAGATGTGGATCATTGTAGCCATGTGATATATTATCTAGCTTTCAAACTTAAGAGAAATCCCCTGAAGAGGGTGTGTGGTTCCTATCTGAGATAGAGATGGAACATAGAGATGACCTCCTCCATTCAGAGAGTTGAGAAGAACTCCAGATGATTATCCTTTGGGAAAGGCGATCTACTGAGTTGGATGTGCCTGTGGCTGAGCATAAGGTGAACGTGTCAAATCCCAAAGTGATAGGTGCATCGTCATGAGAACATAAATGAAGATGATGTATTAGCCTCCTCTGAGCGACAGAGTTGATGAGAAACTCCAGATGACTCTCCTGTGTGATGCAGTGGGAAATATGATCTATTGAGTGGACGTGCATGTGGAAGAGCACAAGTGAACATGTGAAGAACTGGTTCTTCTGTGTAATGCAATGAGCCAGATATATGGACATCCCTATGGATGTGCCTCTAGTGGATGAGCACCAGTGGGTGTATCAGATCCCTTGCTATATTGTTCAAGAGTCAGACCTACCTATAACCCTAATTGTAATGTGAAGGGTACATGTCAATGCCACCTTAATGTGACTGGTAATTAATGTAAAAGATAATTAATATGGTTAATATTAACTATATTATAATCTAGTGAGGTCGGCCCTATTGTGCCAATAGACACTTATGTTGACAGGTTCAGGTTAGTATAAGTAAAGGTAAATTCCCCATTGAAGAATGATATCTTTAATGTGAGTTTGGAAATTTTAGTAAGTACATCTACTTGGAAAATATGTGCACCTCTGTTGGGAACTAGTCTTCTAGGGTTTGAGCACCCTCTTGTGTGCTAGGTATTATTGGTGGTGAAGGTCTTTATCTTGAAGAATATAGCAAAGGATTTGGCTGGGTTTTCTTCCCTTGTCGAGAAGGGTTTCCTAGGATACTTCTTGTGTTCTTGTGCATGGTGTTTCTTCTTGTGATCTTGGTTGTTGCAACATTATTATTTATGGTTAAGGAAAATGATAAAATGGAATGAACTTCATGCTTAACCTAGCTTATTGAAAAGTCAACACAGTCAAGGGGTACATTCCTTGGGTTGGGTAGGTTAAGAGGAAGAGAGATGGAGGAAATTCAGGATAGTTGTAGGAGAATACAAATGGGTTGTGGGATATTGAGTTGTGAGTGGACTGTGAGAGGCACCCTTTTATTATGGATTCCTAGCCCCATATCAGGGGTAACTTTCTTTTGATATCTGGAACAAAAAATCTATGGTTGGGTGGAACGTCCTTCCCAATCAACTGGTTTCACAACCATTTAAAAATATAAACGTTTATTTGTTTTCCTGTGTTAATTTATGAGTTTAAATGTTGTGTGTTTCACTTTGTGCATGAGAATGAATTTTATGTTGTTGTGGTGAAATTTAATAGTTTCATTTATCTATTTGATTAGTATGGAAAATTGCATGAGCTTGAATGTCATGTTGTTCATAATTATGTAATTAATTGCATATGTGAATAAAATCTAGTAGTAATGACAATGGGATTCTGATGCAGTGTTCGAATCATCGCACGCATTGGGAATAGTTGTCTCCCTAAGTAATAAGCATGCTTTGTGCATTGTGAATAGTTGTCGTGTGCAGTAGAAAAGTTGTTTTGTGCATATTTTATCTCATCAAGGGCACAACATTCATGTTGGTCGACATGATGTCGTTGCATTTAAATAAAGCTATCTACTCTTTATTTGAGCTACATCCACCTCATTTTAAAAACATGGCCACTAGTATGATGGTTTTTTGGAAAACTTGTGGGTTGAATTAAGTACATAACATCTACTCATCATATCAAATAACTCTTGTATCACCCTACTTCCTTCACACCCAATTACACATGCAATACTTATATATAAATCTAAATGGGTGAATGCAATTTGAAATAAAAGAGAAGTAGGAAGCACTATTAATAGTGTGGTACAAACATTTAAACCCATTGGGGCTATGGATGATTTTTGACATTGGGGCCATGTTTGTATGGTATCGAGGCATATTCGTCGATGCTATGGATGCTTGTTGGAAGCGAACAAATGTCAGGAAAAGAGAGATGAGAAACACACTCATGTATATGTCTTCTTATTATAAAAGGAGAAAACCCATCGTTAAAACAAAGCCAATCACAAGTGTGCATCCATTTAAAGAAATTAACCTCATTAATTTTCTCTTTGAAAATGGTATGTTAGATACCAAGTACTTGAAAGGGTTATATCTTTTAGAAATTTGGCATCATTTTGGCACATATCACCATTGGAAAATTGTGTGCAGCTTGTTGATGTTATCCTTAACATTCACATTAGTGGTAAATTCCCTAGATTTCTTTGATAAAGACAACTAGTTCTTCCAATGTTTCACCATTTATTGTGGTCACAACAACCCTCCTTTTTTTTTCTTTTAAAATAAAAATAAAAGGGCCCCCATGCTAAATATAATCTCTAATTCCTAATCCTCTACTACTAGGAGCCTAATGAATTTTCTTTATGTACCTTGAAGGGGTGAGGGTTTTGGATATTTATTGATTATTTGTCTTTGAGAAGACTTGTTATGACCATCCATCTCTTTGACCTTATAATTTGATATGTTCTTCATCATACCTTTGATTTATGATGCTTCTTTGATCTTTGTGTGACGATATTGATAGGTTATATTTGGAATCTTTTTCATATTTCGAGGTATTTGTGGTATTTGTTGACCCTATATGATTTCAAGGCTTAGTGATCCATTTTATGACTTGAAGAGAATTTTATTTTGAGGACCTCCTGAATTCTTATGCTTTGGTCTGAAATATCATCATTGAGAAGTAAATGGTTGGCTTGAACGGAGAACATATTGACATTTTGCATCCTCTTGCTTGTAATTTGTGTCTATTGTTATCATAATCATGTTCAAAATCCCACATGTTAATTAGATTCCTTAGTTTAAATTCTACAACTTGAATTAGGGAAAATTTAATGTATAATAAAAGTTTGAGATATTATTTTTTAGTTAAGCAATAAGGGCATCTTAATCTTCATAATATTTGTTTATAGTAGAAAATTAGTTCATAAAAGGACAAGATCATGGAGAATTCCTTATCTCATTTCCTCATTACTAAGTAAGCCCATATCTCTTTCATTTGTTAGTAAAATGGCAAGGGGAAAGACTCTAAATTTTATAGAGTATTAGCTAGCATCTTCTTCCTTATATAACATAGTCTATTCTTGTTGTGATTGCAGGAATAAGGTTGAAGAGTCACTATCTTTACAAGATATTTATTCCATTCAATCCCTCAAGAGAATCAACAAGCCCATATCTCTTTCATTTGTTAGTAAAATGGCAAGGGGAGAGACTCTAAATTTTATAGAGTATTAGCTAGCATCTTCTTGCTTATATAACATAGTCTATTCTTGTTGTGATTGCAGGAATAAGGTTGAAGAGTCACTGTCTTTACAAGATATTTATTTCATTCAATCCCTCAAGATAATCATGTTGGAACAAAAGGTATCCAGAGCAAGTCCCCTCAAGATAAAGATAATCATGTTGGAACAAAGGGTATCCAAAGCAAGTCCTCTCATTGATGAATAAAGATGCATGCTTCATATTTCTTTATTTTATTGTTTCACATATAAAATTAATATAGGAATCCCTCAGTATTTCTCCTCTCGACCAAATTTCTCTCTCATTAAATATTGATTATCGTCATATTTAACACTCATGATTGAGTCTCATTATTTCTTGAACCCCATCAATATTTTTCCTTGTCACCATGTCCACCATGTCCATTGTGGGCCTTTTTCCTTTGCAAAGTCTGAGTTTTATCCTATTATTAGGAGAACCTTGATCCATATTGGAAACCTTGACCATATCCTATTATTAGGAGAACCTTGATCCATATTGGAAACCTTGACCATCGAAGAGTTAGGGCTGAGTAGCTTTGTGATATTTCCAAAACATGTCCATTAGGAGAACCTTGACCATCGAAGAGTTAGGGCTGAGTAGCTTTGTGATATTTCCAAAACATGTCCATTGTGGGCCTTTTTCCTTTGCAAAGTCTGAGTTTTATCCTATTATTACTAGAACCTTGATCCATATTGGAAACCTTTGACCATCGAAGAGTTAGGGCTGAGTAGCTTTGTGATATTTCCAAAACCAGAAGGTCACAATCCTATCATACTCTCACCTTGATAGGCCCGCCTTTGGGGGATTCTCTCGTCGAGAAACTTGTTATAGCAGTATTTCATGTTAGCACACAACCCACATGTGTTATATTTGTTTCAATATTTATTTTTTATTGGTCACATATCCCCATGAACTTCGTCTACCTTCCTAATGTAGGTGAGGTTAAAACATTAATTTGAGCTTGAAATTCCATACCTTTCCTAACTCTGGTTTTCCGTTACAATGAAGAGATTTGACAATTCAAACACCTCATAATCAATTCCCCCAATGCATGTGGGATAAACATCTAAGTTCGTGGATCAACGACAAAGATTGAATTGAAGAAAAAAACGATGACTGTTGAGTGTTGATTTCATAGGGCGATATCTCGAGCTACAAGTGGTCAAATCAAGCGTGATTTTATTGGGCGATATCTTGAACTACAAGTGGTCAAATCAAGCGTGAGATGGCTCGCTGTAAATCCTGAGCAGAGAAGAACCTATTGGAATAATCCTTTCTGCTAGGATGGTAGTAGAAAGACATATAGAATTCGAAAAAAATAAATCAAGATAGCTGAGAAAAATCAAAGATTTTGCAGTAATTCTGACTTATGAGCAAGAGAGATTGACAACTCAAGATTTATTATTTTTTTTTTTTATAACAGTTGTATGTTCATTAACGAAAGTGTTGAGACAATTTGAATTATCTAATGAGAAAAACAAGTGAATCGAATAGATGAAATGATTGCCACTTACAAAATGTGAAAGGTCTGAACTTTTTCCCTTCGTTGGATGTTGATACTATTATCTCATTAATGAAGAGGAGAAGGTGAATTTGGAAACCGTGAATGGTGTTTAATTATATAAGGGAATATTTTACATGTGGAATTGATCTCTACATTCTCTTGAATGATATTTCATAAGAACTATTTATGTGTGAATGATATTTCATAAGAACTATTTATGTGTCTATTGTTTAAGTTGGCTGTCATTTTTGGTTACTTAATAGATATAATGATGATCTGGAAGGTGTATTCTATAACTATTTTTGTTTATATATGTTACATTATTGTTCTCACATATTGCTCTTTGTCATGAACTATTTCTGCAATTGGTAATATTATATGATGTTGTATTTTTTCTCTTTAGAATAAGCCTTGGCCAAGATAGGTTAGAAATAGTTAGAATAGATAGTTTGTATTTGTTTTAATTATTTTAGATTTAACATTAGTTTTCTTTTGAGGAGAAATTTATTTGTCTTTCTTTTTTTTCTTCTAATTCCTAGTGGAAACCAAGCCCAAACAAGAGTAAGCCTAATTGGGACTCACTATCCGGCATTTTTCTTTACGCCAATCTAACCTGTCAACACAACCCTTATCTTTAAATGCAATATTTTCTTGCACTAATAATATGTTCATCTCGATATTATTTATTTTGATACAACTTGTAGTAAGTTAACATTTAAAATTTCTACATATAAAGGTAATATACATGTTTCCATTAACATCATAGCTAAGGATTTGTATTTTAACTTATAGTTCTACTCAAAGCCTTTTTTGGAACTATTTCAACTTTTCTCCAAGATTATTTGCTCAAAGAAGACATTCATACAAAATTATCATTTGCAATAATATTATGAAGAGAAACTTCCTCAATTTTCAACTCTATTGCTAGATTTTTCTTTATTTATTTTTCACATAATGGAGGGCATAAATACCTACTAGTACTTATTTCTCCACACAAAAGTTTCATTTATAACTACATTCAAATTCAAGAGCGAGACAATTATAAGAAATAACTTCCCTCAATTTGTCCCCATCTTATGTGATGGTTGTATCTTTATCCCAAGTTCATATTACCATTATCTTTATTTTTCTAACATTAATTTCCATTTTAGAATAACTCCAAAATTTGTTGGAAAAACCATATTTGTGCTTTGCCAATAACATAATATCATCAACATAAATAAAAAAAACAACAAAACATAACCTGCTATGCATTCCTCCTCTTCTATTCTTCATAAACCAAAGTTCTAATTGATCTATGATTATGTTAAATAATATTGAAGAAAACATCATCTTTGTTTCGCCTCAATATCACTATTGATTTTGACTTTCCAATAAAAAAATACTTTCTCTACACTCAAACAAAAACCCCAAAATTTGACTTTCTCCATTATTTTCCAAAATTTTATTAGTGGAATATATCAAAGACTTTAGGAAAATCAACAAAGTCAAAGTAAAGACTATTACCTTTCACTCACTCTTTCTTGCTAGTCGAATTTACAGATGTGCTTTCTTAAGTGATCTATGAAGATCAAAGTAACCATATCTCAATCCAAATCTTATGTCTAAATGTAATATTCTCCGTTCTAATTTTTCTTTAAATATTTTATTTTTATTTTTTTCATCAAAATTCAGAATAGAATTCAATGAAGAAAATCGTAATTTTTTATTGTTTAAATTATATTTTTGATTATACAAATAAATTTAATGTGGTAAAAAATTTAATTACTCAAACCTAACAAACTAACCACTAAAACCTACAAATCTAACAATTTTATGTTGAATTTCCTACAAAATTAACAAGATAATATAACCACCAAAATATACAACTTTTAAAATACTGTTCAATAAATCCATTTTAATGTGAGATTTATTAAACAGCAAACTGTACATAGAAAAAACCAGGTTGCTAGCGAATTATGATTGCATTATTGCTCCGCACCCACCCAGGATGGAGAAACGACAGAAGAGGAGCTGTAGTGGATTTATGGCCAATCTGATTGCGTGTCATGGGCACTTTTCAATTTTGCCAATGTCTCTTTCAATATAGTACCGCCATATCCCATTCAATCAGAGTCCCTTCTCTTTTCTGAAGGATCTACTTGATTGAATTCTTCATGTCCAGAGATAG
>JASDQU010171311.1:0-13066 GCA_032191745.1 Picea mariana
GACTCAGTCCGGAGTCCAAGGGGGATCTACCGATGCCTCTGCATCCTCAAGGTCAAAAACCCTGCACACTCAATAAAACTGCGTCAATAGCACCTGTCTACATGAAATAGTAACACATCATGTCATCTGTCATTCGCATCATAATCAAACATAAAGGTCTAACATCAAAAGTCCATATCACTTGCGAGCAAGTTTCCTCAAATAATAAGTGTTCTCAGTGTGCCAGAGCGGGATGTTACAGAGCATCCCCGGGGGTTTATGGAACATTCCTCTTTGGTATGTCAACTGAAGAAATCTATTTGTGGCCTCAAGCAGGCTCTGAGGGCATGGTATGCCAAGATGGAATCCTACCCGTCGTCACAGAAGTTTGTACATTGTAAATCAAACCCAAATGTCTACATGCTTGGGATGATTGATTCACTTCTACTCTTAGTTTTGTATTTTGATGATTTGTTGATCACCGGTTGCTCGAATTCAACAATTGTTGCAGTCAAGAGGATTCTACATGACATGTTTTTTATGACGAACATGGGCCCACTACACTTCTTCATTGGACTCGAGATCAGTTATTATGCATCAGGCATCAAACTGTCTCACGCCAAGTATGCACAAGATCTCCTTGAGAGATTTCACATGACAGACTGCAAGTCTGCTCTGACTCCTTTCCTATCAGGAGTCAAACTTGAGGATGGCAGGGACACTCCACTGGTTGACAGCACATTGTACAGACAACTAGTGGGGATATTATTGTATTTCACACACTCTAGACCAGACCTCTCCTATGTAGTTTGCACAGTTTCTAGGTTCATGCAGGAGTCACATGAGCTACATTGGAAGGATGCAAAGCATATCCTTTGATACGTACAGGGTACCATCACCTTTGGTGTTTGTTATGCAGCAGAATCTAGATTAGATCTCATAAGGTTTATTGATTGTGACTGGGTTGGCAATAACATTGATCGCAAGTACACATCTGGTTACTCACTCAGTCTTGGTTCCGGTCCTATCTATTGTTCGAGCAAGAAGCATGATGTTATTTCTCTTAATTTAGTCGAGGCAGAGTACAAAGGAGTAGTTAACATAACCATTCATGCTATGTGGCTACAAAATTTTCTCACTGAGTTGGGCATTCAGTTTCATCGACCGATCGTCATCTGGTGTGACAACCAGAGCACTCTGAAGTTTTGCAAAGATCTAATTCAGAGGCAACGAATGAAGCACATCGAGATCCACATGCACTACATCCGATACTTAGTACATGAGGGGATCATCAACCTACAGTTATGTCCTTAAGCAGAACAGATGACAAACATCTTCACCAAGACCTTCATTGAGCAAAAGTTCCATTCTCTATGAAGTCGTCTTGGAGTGAAGGACACAATTGCCTAGCAACTGTAGTTCTTATTTTTACATACATTGTACCTTGAGGGTGGGTTTTTCCCATGAGGTTTTACCTCTTTCCTCACTTTATTTTAGTGTATCTTTTGTAATTGGGTACCTAACATGGCCTCATTGTCGAGACCCATTCTTTATTTGCACCATAGTGATGTTTAGGGGGGGTGTTGGAGTCACTTCACACACACTTAGGATTTCTTTTTCTTAAGGTTTTTCCTTGTTTATTATTCATTATTAGTCATTATCTAGTCTCCTATATTTAGGAAGAATATTTCTCTAGGGAGAATATTCTCTTCAGTTTTCATTTCAGTTTGACTATTTGAGTGGAGTCTAGATGTTACATTGGTTTTGTCACCATGAAACATTTGGATCCTCAACAGCTAATGCACATTAGCCTTGGTATCATCAACATATTGGTGCATTACCCATGATTCCTTGATATCCTCCTCACTTCATTCTGTTTTAGTCAGTTAATTGAAGACTGGTAGACTAGTTAATTCAGCTAGGTGGCAGTTCACTCCCGTAACTTCCTGAGAGACTAGACTAGGTGGAAGTTCATTCCCGTAACTGTTAGTGTGTGTCCAGATCACCCTAGACCACCACTATGGATCATTGGCTTCACCTCCGATGTGCATTGGTTGATTTATACAAAGTATATCATGTGTAAATTATTCATTATTCATTACGGTTAATGAGAATTCTTCCATTCTTTCTCTCTTGCTTCTGCTTTCTCAATTTCTCTCTGCAAATGTGTGTGGTATTTTCTAGCTAGATCTATTTTTTGTAGGTTCAACATATTTATAGAAGTGTGTGATGATTTTCCCTAGTTTTTCCAGATCCATCCTAGGTGCAAAACAAGAAAATAAATAATAAATTGGCAAGGGAGGGAGGACCAACTAAGAAAGAATTAAGGAAAACATATCATTATTTATTAATAGGAAATTATAGAGTGAATCAAGGGTATTAAAGAGAGCATGTAAATTGTTTGTAGAAAGTACACATCAAATAAATGAGTTCATAATGTTACCAAATTGTTCTAGAAACAATATGAAAACTTTATGGGATTAGGGTACATGATCCAAAACAACGGTGGAAAGACTTGGATGCAAACCTTATGGAGAAAAATACACAACTACTTGTGATAATTAAACTAGCCTCCATATTCTATGTCATGGCTTTGGCATTATGTGTTTTTAACCTTTTTTAGATTCTCAAGACACTAGACTCTAAATTTGTTACACTTTTCATATATTCTTGCTATGTACCTTTCCTTGGCCTTTTCTTCATTAATGCTCATTTCTTCTACCATAAGCACTTTAATGGTCAAGTATATTTCTTTTGTTGTAATAAGATTACAACAATCTTGTAATGTAGATTTGAGAAATTGGAAAAATCACAACTCTATAGGTACTCTTACAAGGTAGGGGAATCTAATTGGTTTATAAGATAAACAATTTTTCAACATTATCTTGTTTAATATTGTTAGAGTGTTGAGATTGGTTGCTAAAATTCTTATACTCTACATGTATGTTGCAATTGGAAATGAGCCTTTCCTAGAGACATATAATGACACATATTTGAATGTTACTCTTCCTGCGCTTCAAAATATTCAACAATCTCTCAACAAGGCATGTTCAGGAGACCAGACCAAAGTGATAGTGCCCCTCAATGTATATGTGTACAACTCCCCAAAAACCAACCCATTGCCATTAGATGGGGATTTCAAGCCATAAATTTGTAATCTCATGCTACAAATTATTGAATTTCTAAATGAAAATGATGCACCTATTATTGTCAATATCTACCTATTTTTTAGTTTATATGATAAAGTGTATTTTCCTTTGGACTTTTCCATCTTTGATGGTACCGTCCAACAAATAATTGATGGGACAACACAATATTCCAATGTGTTTGATGCAAATCTTGATAATCTGATTTGGGCCTTTAAAGAAAGCATGCTTCCCTAACATACACATTATTGTGGGAGAAGTAGGCTGGCCCACTGATGGTGATAAAAATTCCAATCTCATATATGCACAGAGATTCAATCAGGTCCTTCTAAAACATGTAATGAGTCACAGAGGAACTCCAATGTAGAGCGGTGCTATTGATGTATATTTTTTATCCTTCTTGATGAATATCCTAAGAGCATTGCACCTGGTTGAAAGACATTGGGGCATTTTCCAGTATGATAGAAAACCTTAATACCCACTTGATGTTTCAGGTCTGGGTAAGAAGAATATGACATTGATTGGTGCAAGCGATGTGGAATACCTGCTTGAAAGGTGTTTTGTTCTCAATCCAAAAGCTACAAACCCAACTCTATTTCCTAATAACATCATTTATTCTTGTACATATTCTTACTATACTTCTCTGGGATATGGATCCTCGTGTAATAATATGGGTCTTCAAGACAATGCATCTTTTGGACAAGATTTTATGTTGTCTTAAAGGTTAGCTGATGGTTTCATAGTTCTAAGTTCTTTCCAAACAACATTGTTTCACTTGAATCCATTGCCAAAACTGATTTCCTTTTCCCATCCTCCCGTTAACCTCAATGTAACTTAGATCATACCAAATTGATCCTGAAGAAGAGTTTCCAAAGTTATGCAAAGTCATCCTAGAATCCCCTACATGTATTGGCTTGAGATGAAAGTTCCTCTCAAGCTTATTAATCACAACACTTCCTCCAACATGAATATAGAAATGCTCAAATGCAAGCTTAAAATCTGGAATATAGGGTTTGATCTTCATGTTGAAGACATTTTTCCCAAAAAGGGTTTTGAAGAAAAATAATTTCTTGTTGATGGGAATAACAATATGTCCCATCAATGCCAGAATCACCTCTCCAATACATAGTTGATCGGTAGTGTATTGGCATTGCTATTCCTAGTGGAGTTTTTCATGAGTTATGTCTCTATTTTTATTTTGATTGAAACACTTACATAAAGTACATCGTCGATTGAACATCCTCGATATTTAATATGATGTTTTCTATTAGTTTTTCTAGAACTACATTTAGAACCAAGGTAGATTGTTCATGGAAATCCTCTAAAATAACCTGGACCCTACCAACTTTTCCCTCAAAGAAATCAAATTTGTCAGCGTCTATATATCCTTGTTTGTTCTACCCAAGTTGTATTATATTTTCTTAGTTATTCTTCATTCCAAAGAATGTATCCCATTCTTCTCCTATGATACTCTCACACACTATAGGTGTTGGGCTTATGATAAGACCATTTTTTAGTACCATGGTAAAATTGAAACAACTATATTGCATGTACCTTAAGACTCCACTAATCCTTATTCTAAATGCAAGGTGAACTTCTTCCGACGATGAATTCCAATGGATTACAAGGCTTAGTAATGTTTGGTTCTAAATATTCCCCCAAAAACTTAGAGTTTTCTCTTGGTTATTGTTGAACCAAGGGAAACCTAGGAAAAAGAGGCTTGCTAAGAGTGGTTTTACAATGACAAGTGTGCTCATTGTAGTGTATCAAAAATCCTTAAACACATTTTTTTAGATTGCTCCTTCTCTTGCCAATGTAGGTGAGTAGTGCAACAAAATAATTCTTCCCTACTTCAAGAAAATATCCATTAGTAGGTAGTTTTTCTCGAATATTACAAGTCTCTCTTACCAAGTCACTATATTGACCTCCAACTATCTGTTTGATTGTGTCATAGATATGTATTTGAAGGAGCTGTTAATTTTTTCCATGATTTTCAGAAAATGACCTTTGATGAGGTAAGTGACCAAGTCAAAGACAAAGGTTTATTTTTTCATTCATGGAGTCAAAATCATACAACTCATGAATATTCATATCTTATTTTAGTAGTGACTACATTAAGGTAGTTGATTTTCACTATGTATTTTTCTAAAAAAGAGAGAGACTATTGGAAGCAGGTCGAATAAAAAAGAAAGGCTATTTTGGGAAGAAATGCATGCAAGAGGAAAGCGACAGCTGGAAGGAAAAGCAAAACGCATGCATACATGGAATACCTAACGACACTAGGGTTAGGGTTTTTGTAATACATTGTAAAGGCTGGTGAGACAAAAATATAAATAAGTAGTACTGAGAAGAAGAGGGATATAGGCGGCTCAGAAAAGAAAGAGAGAGAAGTAATAATGTAAGAACTGTACGAATACTTAAGCTGGTGAGAGAAGGATGGAATGAGCGACTTGATCCCGAGGGTTAGATCGCAGGTTGAGGAGCCTGGTGTGATCTAGTCAGCCTCGTAGGGATCGAGGAGTTGTTGAGGGGACTGGGAACCAAGAATGTAAACACGCGTGGTGTGATATATTTCGGAACCATAATAAAATCCTAAGAGCCATATCTTTGTGGACGTAGCCCAGGAGGGGGTGAACCACGGTAATATTGTGTTGTGGAATTGAATGAATGTGTCTGTGTGTCTGATTAATCGATGAATGTGAATGAATGCAGTGATTCAATAGATCTAGTATTTTACATGCATACGTAGAATAAATGTTATAACAGGATGTTAAATAGATTAAGTAAAAGTTGAGGCATACAAGTACACATCTCACTCAGTCCCAGGTTGCAAACATCTAAGTATTTCAGCCACCCATAAGAGCTATCTCAGGTGAGACTGCGCAGTGCACTCTATGTTTTGTGTTTCTTTCTGGGTAACCAGAGGAGCCAATAATCTTAAGGTATTTTTTTGGGAAGCTTCTTGGGTATGAATCGAGGTTGATCGGTAGTAGTAAATGGCTAAATAAAAATATCGTAACTAACAAATGAATATGGAAAACCAACAAATGGTTCTGTTGTCGGTTGATTGGAAGGAAATGGGACTGAGCACATGAGATCTGCAGAAGGCGTGTTAAAATAATACCGGATCGGATAATAAAAAGGTGAGAGAATGTGTCGCTAGAAGGGGATGTTGAGACCGTGGAATCCCACAAAGGTAGACATCGAAATCTGATTGAAGACAAAGGATCTAGAGTTTGCACAGAAAGATAACAGAAACCCTAGAGTAACACCGCACAAATATCTTGAGAAATAAGTGTTTATTGATATGCATGAAGTATTTTTCTGTGATTTTCCATATTTATTGTAGGAGTGGATATTGAGGTTGAAGGACAACCACACAACAAATCAGATCTGACAGTTAGAGTGGAACTCAGTTTATATCATGTAGTTACAATGGGTGAATAACAAATTCACCCACGTAGTTACAATGGGTGAATAACAAGTTCACCCGTGCAGTAGATACAGTGAAGTCATACAGTGCAACAAAGAGAGAGTTTCTATGTGGACCTAAAGGAATGTATATTAGATCGTTGTATAATTCTATTAAGATATTTCTCTATAACAAAGGTGTAATGACAATTGAGTCAGACAACTAAACTTCCATGCATGCATGGGGGAAGAGGGAAAGCACTGACAGAAAAATGAGAAATGGAAGGAGATAAAGGAAAGAAGGAGGAATCCTTGAACCCAATCATGATGGAAAATGACCAAATAAATAGGATCATGGTGATAGCTGGAAATACACGTAGTGGAGTACCCTACCAATACAAGGTGAACACCAAGAAGAGAGTTGTAGCCACAACGAAAGGCTTGGAAAGTGATGAAGAGGAGGTAGAAGATCTCTAGGATGTGGAGTAGATTGAGGAAATCCTGTGCACAACATATGAGAGGAAGATGAGAGGTCCAAGAGAAGGAATAGAAGGAAATAATCCTATCCATATTAATGTCAGTGTGGAACCCATAAACCCAAGTGTGACCAACACATCAAGAAGAACACCACCATTTAGACAATCGAACTTTGGGAGAAGGAAGACATCAGGAAGTACATATACATAAGGAACAACAACTGGGGGAGCCAGTTTAGAAAGCAGTAGTCAAGTATCTACACTACGTGGAGGTAGTAGTTCAACATTCAGGATGGCAAGACATGATCCCACCATCAGGTTAGCAAAATTCAAAGGAGAAGCATTAGAGGACCCCAAAAAACACCTGTTTATCTGTGAAAAGATCTAGGAAGAAAAATAGATCATAGACAAGGACACTAAACTTGCACAATTATCTATCACGCTAAGGTATTGCGCACTGGATTGGTATATGAGTTTAGCCACAAACAATCCTCCAAGGAAAACCAGAATGATTGGGGATATCAAGAAGTTGTTGATAAATGAGTTTCAGAAGCCAAGTTCAAAGGACCAATACATGAACGAGATGATAGAAATTAGGCAAAAACCAGGAGAATCTGCATGGGATATTGACTAGAGATTCAAGCGACTGAAAGAAAAGTTGAAATATGTCATGACAGATATGCAACACGGGAACCTATTCATCAATTCACGATTACCACACTTGAAATATCCACTGTGACAATAGAAGTTCCAGACATAGGAAGAGGCTCTGTAAGCAGACCTGCAATTGGAAGAAAACCAATATCACAAGACATATCCATCCATCGAGGAGCTAAAGGAGGATCTGAAGAACTTAACGTTCCAACTAAACTAGAACAAAAGTAAGGACAAAAGAGAAGATGTATGGTGTACCACATGCAGGAAAAAAGGACACCATAAGAACGAATGTCCAACATTCGTGTAGTACATGGCAGCAGGAATGTCGAATCTGTTACCAACAGGAGGACTATGGTACGAAATATGTAAGAAATAGGGCCACAATCCATATCACTGCCCAATGATGCAAAAATAATAGACAATCCCAAAGAGTTCATATTGCAACTTTGGCAAGTCAGTAGGCCATGATGACAAAGAATGTAGAACCATGGAGTTGATGAGAGAGAGGACATCAAATACATATAGGGTGTAGGCAGAAATGATGACTAGGAAAGTCACACCTCATTTTAACCAAGTACCATCCCCATACAACACTGCGCAACAATAGTATAATACTGCGCAACAACCATATAACACAACACAACCACAGTACAACACAGCGCAACCCCACTACAATACCACGCAGTATAACCAGGCGCCTTAGTATAACGTGTCGCGAGGGGATCAAATTGGCTACAAAGGAAGAGGAACAGCAAGATGAGGCTTTGGATCAAGAGGTAGAGGACCGGTGGTATGTCACAACTTTCAACAACCAGGACACTATGCAAGAGAATGTCCACTTCCACCAACGACTTGTATGTATTGTCGCGCATCGAATCATGACATGGAAGAATGTCTGACATTATTGGGGAAGATCCAGGAAAAGAGGAATAAGAACAATCAGAATTTTAAATGGATTTTAGCATAAGAAAGGGATGAAGGAAGAAACATTAACATAGTTACATGTGCAGGCGCTAAAACAGGAAACGACGTAGTGAAACAAGAGCCAGTACAACACCAATGGGTGAAGAAGAATGCCTAACCAAGGAAGCAGTTTGATGTGCAAAACGAGAAGGAGATATTTAAGCAAGTTAGAAAATAATTTTTGAAGCCTGACATTGTGTCAACTTCAACCATGCAACATAGTAAGGAAGTACTAGAGTACGAGATGCCTCCATCATTGGATCATACCAAAGAAATGCAACCACTGGGAAAAGTAAGTACAATCAAGGGATTTTTGCAATCATGTGTAAAATTACTAAATGATCCATCCTCTGTCAAAGTATTACAAAATATGCTAGAAAGATGTAGCGTAGAGACAAAAGGAAAGCTAGAATAGAAAACAGTCAATCACCTACATACAAGGAGAAGAACAAGTAGGGAGTTCAGGCTGAACGCCAACATTGGAGATTTCAACATGGGAGATATCATACTGTATCTAGGCTCCGAAGTCAATGTATTACCAAAAAATACATGGCAATGTATGGGAGAGCCCACATTAGGATATTCACTCGTTCAGCTGAAACTGGCAAATCAACACAAAGTTCTACCAATTGGGAGACTAAAAGGAGTGACAATAGACCTGGATAGAGTGCGCACTAAAGTTGACTTCGAAGTAATAGAGATAGTGGATGAAACCACACCTTACCCAACATTGCTTAGCTTGGATTGGGCATTTGATAACCAGTCCATAGTCAACTTAAAGACACAAAAAATGACCTTTGATTCAGGAGAATACAAGTTCATTGCACCATTAGACCCATCAGAAGAGGAAAGGTTTGTAGAGCCTACTTGACTGGACTTGGAGGAAATTATCCAGTTGTACAGAACAACTAAACAAGATGAGGATGATGTAAACCCAACTGCAGATGGGATACTCAGTTGGGGGAGCATCACCTCATGTGTGTCAGACTCAGATACGAGTTTAGAAAAATGGCAATAGAGGCTACATGAAGTTTCCACAAGAATATGCGCAAGAATAGACCGCGTAGTAAGATGAGTAGGTACGGAGATAAGGGAACCACCCAGCTTCCATGGGGTAAATGATCTAGAATAATTCTTGACACTTTATGAAGAGGAAGTGTTAGAAAATCAAAAACTCTTAGCATTAGATATAGCACTCAAGGCCACACCTACAAGATGGTGGGGCGCACACAAAGAAATAATCAAGGACTGGTACCAATGTAAGCGGCTACTGTGCATTAGGTTTGGCGCAAAACAAAGAAGAAACCAACATCAGAAATATGATGGATAGGGGGCACCATCAAAACACTTGGAGAAGTGCAAAGCATTGTGGAAAATGATACCCCTGGAGGAATGGCCTCATAATTTCATACACACATTAGAGGGCATCCCAACAAACTGGTATACAGACCAGGAACTGCCTAGAGGAACTACGAGCTGGAAAGTAATACAACATAACTTTACAGTCACTTTCTCATTTGAACATGAGAACCCCAACATAGATGCAACACTTAAACAAATAAGAGGGGTGATATTCATTAAGGAGCCAGAAGATGAACTCATAATAGAAGAACAACAACAGAACAGACAGATAGTGAAAGAACTGTAATCATGCTACCATGTGCAGGAAGAAGTACCAGATGAAGACAATCCACACAATATTCAGATTAAAGAATTTGAAGGCGAAAGAGAAGTGGAAGGTCTACCTCTAGAATTAGAAGTAATTGTTGCACTGATCAAGGTGAAGAAATTCAACGTTGGGACAGTCGAGAATCCCAAAATGGCCAGTACTGGAGACTACTAGGATGAGAAAACAATAGAAAGCATAATAGATTTAATCCACAAGTACAATGACCTGTTCCCCGCAACGTTCACAGAAATGAAGGGCATAGCAGGAGATCTAGGTGAAATGAAGATACCACTCAAAGCGAAGGCAAGACCAAAAAGACAACGACCATACAGAATAAATACAATATATAAGAAAAAGTCAAAGATGAGATCGATAGGATGCTAGAGGCAGGAATCATAGAACCTGTGGAAGAATCAGAATGGATAAGCCCCACGGTAGTTCAAGAGAAAAAGCAAGGAGGCATAAGAATCTATGCAGATCTGAGAAAGCTCAATTATGCTTGCCTACATGACCCCTTCCCTACACCCTTTACAAATGAAGTCCTCGAAAATGTGGGAGGCCAAGAAGCATACTCATTCACTAATGGATTCTCATGCTACCACCAAATCAAGATAGCACTGGAAGACAGATACAAGAACACTTTTTCTATAGAATGGGAATCCTATGAGTACGCAGTCATGCCGTTTGGAATGAAGAATGCACCAACAATATTTTCCAGAGTAGTCACAGCTGCATTTAAAGAATTTATCCACCAGTTTCTAGAAGTATACTTAGACGATTGGAAAGTCTATAGTCTGTTGATATACCATGTAGAGGTCTTGCGACTGATGTTAGAAAGATGCAGGCAGTGCCAAATATCGTTAAACATCAAGAAGTGCATATTCAGAACACCTTTTGGGATACTATTGGGCCATATAGTATGCAAGCAAGGTTTACTAGTAGATCCTGCCAAGATTGCAGTAATCATTAACCTTCCACCACAAAAAACAGTCCATCAAATAAGAGCAACATTGGGACACACAGGATACTACATAAAATTTATAAAGGGTATGCGCAGATCACCGCGCTAATGGAGATATTCCTAAGGAAAGACACATAGTTCTAGTGGAGTGAGGATTGTCAACACGGTATGGACACGCTGAAAGAAAAGATGGTAACCACACCAATACTAGTATTCCCAGACTGGGAGAAGACATTCCACGTACCTGTAGATGCATTGGCCATATCACTTGGAGCTATTCTGGCATAGCCAGGAGCAGGAGAATTGGATCATCCTATAGCATTTTCTAGTATAAAACTATCATAATCGGAGAAGAACTACAACACTACAAAGAAATAAGGTCTGGCAATGGTCTACGCACTTCAAAAGTTCATACATTACCTACTGAGGAAACATTTCAAGATGTTCACAGACCATTCAATGCTAAAATACCTAGTCAACAACCCAGTGTTGGGGGGGGAGAATTTGCAGATGGCTATTGTTGTTTCAAGAATTTGACTTTGAGGTAATAGTCAAGCCAAGGAAGTTGAACGCAGGACCTGATCACCTGTCAAGGATCACGAATGGGGAGGAACCTACAAATCTCGAGGACAATTTTCCGGATGCACAATTATTTTCAATCCATATCGTCGATGAATACTTCACAGATATTATCCATTACTTGAGTACAAGGATTGTGCCACATGAATATAACACCACGCAAAGTAAAAACCTGGTAGTTCGGGCTGCAGACTATCAATTGATTACAGGATGCTTATACAAAATGGGTGCATATAGCATCTTGAGAAGATGTGTGTTATAACATGAAAGACCAAGGATTTTAGAATAAGCCCATGATGGAATAGCAGGAGGACACTATGCAAGAAAAGATACTACGCAGAAGGTATTGCGTGCAGGACTATGGTGGTCGACCATTCACAGAGACTCAAAAGAGTATTGCCANTGTGATGTATGTCAGAGGGTTGGTAAACCGAATAGAAGGGACAAGATGCCCCTGTGACCACAAATAACTTTACAGGTATTCGAAAAATGGGAAATAGACTTTGTGGGACCAATTAACCCACTAGCAAAAAGGACAGGAGCAAGGTACATTATCACCACGATGGAATATCTGAAAATATGGGTGGAAGTGACACTGGTAAAAGATTGCAATGTAGAGACAACAACACACTTCCTGTTCGAACAAGTAATCACTAGATTTTGTTTCCCCAAGATTTTGATGAGTTACCAATGCACTCACTTCATTAACGGTACTATTAAGGCTATGACTGAGGAATTTGAAGTTCATCATCAAAATAGTACACCATATCATCCACAAGAAAATGGAATAGTAGAAGCCTTTAACAAGATCCTTGAAAATGCACTGATGAAGATCTGTAATGTTAATAGGGATGATTGGGACCTAAATATACCAGTAGTATTGTGGGCATACAGGACCACATGCAAGAATTTTATAGGACAAATGCCATTCAGGTTGGTATATGGAGAAGAAGCAGTGGTGCCACTAGAATTTTTGGTACCTAGTCTGTGCGTAGCAGCGATTACGAACATGACAGAATGAGGCACAGTACAATATGGGATAAATAAACTGATGATCATGGAGGAAGAAAGGATTCTAGCAGGGTTCCACTAAGAAGTCCATAAAGCAAGGGACAAATCTTAGCATGATAGAAATATCAAGAGGAAAAATTTCAAGGAAGGAGACTTAGTGTTGATGTATGATAGTAAATCCTTTCATCATCTAAGAAAACTTAGAATGCACTAG
>JASDQU010171312.1:0-13416 GCA_032191745.1 Picea mariana
GGCAAGAAGGATGTGTCATAGAAGGAAGTTGGAGACAGAGAATTAGGAAGGCCACTAGGTGAGAGAGATGATCACGAGAAGGTTTACAAAGGAGAGATATATCACGGAGGGCACCAGCCGAGAGAGGGAGATCGAGGGCACAGTTGAGAAGGAGACATAACTCACAGAGGGAACAGAGAGAGAGAGCTTGAGGCCAACATAGGTCAAAGAGAATGGAGAGTTGTTGAATTTCCCAATACCTCCCTTCATTTCATGGTAATAATGAATGACTAAAAACTAAGTAGGAATTAACTCAAATGTAATTCCTGGAAGGTTTTCTAACTCAATGGTTTATGGACACAACTTTCATTTATATTTAAGAAATAAAATAAAAGATGAAGGTCATGCCACAAGTACCCCATTACCTATTTCACTTTTGAAATTATAGGGTCCCAATATGAGACAATTGGTCATTGTAAATGCGGTAAACACACTCATAGATAAGATGGGTTTGGAACTTGTCCATCTTCAACTGCATAGATCGACCCTAACAGTGTCCTGCTTGCAAGTTTTTGAATGGATGAATAGGGTAGAGGATGGAGGATAGATGGGTTGAATAAGGTAGATAATGGTTCAATCAGGGGAAACATGAGAACAAATGATATAGGGAGTTGAACATGGAAAGTAGGGTGGGTGACACACATGGAACAAGGATGAAAATTTTTCTAGTGTAATGAAGATATACTCAAAATCTAACAATTAGGTATGTGTAGCATGATAGCTCAAGAATGTATGGTTGGGAATGATGATATTAAGTGTGATGACATCAAAAGAAACTAATGAATGGGAGAATCCAGAAGGTCACAATCACACATATGCTTCATATGAGGGAAACACTTTATGGCATAACAAGAACAATAATAATCTAATTTATGGTCACAATTGAGCTAGAGGAGCTAGATGTCAAATATACTATATAAATAAAACAATGGGAAACATGAGTACCCACTTTCTTAACATTAAAATGTTAAACTAATAATTTAATTTTAAATACAAAATATTTAAAATTAAATTATATATTGTTATGTCCTATGGGGCATATAGTTATCGCCTCCATTTATTATTTTACCCATACACATGGTTAAATTTAGGTTGTTTCAATGGTTTGACTTAGGTTGGGTTTTTTGTTATCTTGTTCATCCCAATAATTATTTACCTACATTCCCATTGTTGTTGGAGGGGTGTTGTAGGTGTCAATAAATAGACCGAGGTGGGTGGTGGCAGGGAGACACCAGATTGTCCTAGAGTCGTATGCTAATGTGAGTTTGATTTATGTATACCACACTATATCTGTATATGATTTGGAGGAACAAATGCTCTAATTGCATGTAGACGTATCCTCTTCCACCTTTGTCATTGGTATCTTTTTCTCTGCATGCACCATGGTTTAATTCTTTGCTTCAACATTTTTCTCTTATGTCTTGGCAACATTAAGAATTTCCAGAGAACACAAAAATTTCAAATCCTTATGTGACATTCCTCTTATGAATCAAGAATTTGTATTATTTTTTCTTTATTACATTGTCGTTTTCAATGTTGTATAGGTGTACTAAGTGAACTGTGACATTTTCATGGTATTTTTAAAATTTGGGTCATTTTTCTTCCATTTATTTGGATAATTAGCTCATACTTTTTGTCATTAGCAGTGCACACATAGTAATGTATCAATAAAATATTTATTTTCTTAAAATCTCTTGCTCCTTCCCATATCTAGTTTTCATCGAATTTGAAATTCTTTCGTTTCATTTTCCTCTTGCATGGTTGTTGCATCTCTTTCATCACCTAAATGAGAAAAATCAAGACGCTTACAAGCCCAGTTGGGTGAGCTGGCCAAGACAACAATGAATGCCAGAGTTAGAAACATCATGCATAAGAAATAAGAAAAGAACTAAGCTAATAACAATAAAAGAAACTAAACTAGAGTGCATAAGGGAAATATAACAAGAAAATAAACATGTATGCCATCAATGGATAAGTTGTATTAGTGGAAAACACCAAAGAGAAAGGGAGACTATGGGTCCCCTCTTCCTCCAACGAACGACTCTTGAACCCCCAATGATTGAGCTCTTCTTACAAGTAGGAAACTAAAAGGAAATGGTGAAGAAAATCCAAAGCACATTCACTCAAGAGGTGATATGAATGGCTAAATGAAATGATGATTGTATGCTCTTGATGAGGAAAGAGGATCCTCCATGACAATATAGGAAGCATAAAAATACAAATGAATTCCTTGAAAATATAGTGCACTCAGGGCCTCCTTTTATAACAAAGATTTGAGGCATTATGCAACTAGTCTTTGGTGTGAAAAAGGGGATCTTTAGGGCACCCTTAGGTCTTTCACCAGTCCCCCACTCTAATTCAACTCAGATTTGGGTGTCAAATCAACTTGGGAGATGAACCAAAAGTGAGTGGAAGGTCGACCAAAATCATAAATGCATCGTTCTTAGGTGTGCGCAGATTGTTTCATCCACAGTCATGCATCAGGTGCATATGCGCTTTTCCAGCGTTATTAAACTGTCGCACGTGCGTGCGCTGCATTTGTATCCTTAATGCATGCTGATTTTTAACCAGTTGTATAGTTTTTTGCTCTTTGTAAATTCATTTTCTGGGCCATGGATGAACTAATGGGTGTTTTGAAGATGTTGGATTATTGTAACCATTTGCAGATGAAATTTCAGTGATAACAGATTCCCCCTGATGTGTGAGGTTAGGAGCATACGTATAGTCGAAATACATCAATGTTTTTTCTACTGAGAGTACCTTTGTAAGAAAGAGTGTTGAGGAGATTTCAAGAGTGGCCCATTGGAGGGAGAGAGGAGCCTATAGGAACCAAACCTTTCACAAGGTGTGGAAAAATAAAACAGTGTACAAACAAGGAGGGCATGCCCCATGCTTGTGTCATGTAACTAAAAAATGTGAAATATAGTAACTGAAGATGTGTGTTGATGTAGATGACTGTAGCACCCTCGGGGGTGTGTTGATAATAGAAGAGGACCATTTGAATGGTGAACAAACTCTGAAAATAGGCAATGACACCTATAAGGAATGTCAATGATACGCAGGCATTGATAGCCTATCAAATTTAAGAGGTCTTCGACAAATAAAAATAGCTGCAATAGTCAAAAAGTAAGACCCACCGCAACATGACAAAGTGCTTAAGTAAAATGTCATGGGGGTCAACGACAACAGAGGGTAATGAGGTTCCCCTTTTTAATGTCCAAGACACCTCATTGGAAAGGTAATGAGAGTTAAGATACTATCGCCCTTCTGGAAACTCTATTGATGTCGACAGGAAGGGAGACACGATGCCAAGAAGCAAAGGGATTCATGAAATCCACATGGTAGGATCAGGGACTGAGGAGATACATGGATGAAGTCAAGATGCGGTGAGACTCAAGATAGCCTTTGGTTATGGGTATTTGTGAAAGATAAGTGGCAACAACCATGGAAGTGAATCTAGTATCAGGGGGATGACTAGACTAGGGTTAAGTTGTGCCAAAGGCATGACAAAGTGGACAAATGGAGAGAGTAGGGGTAATGGAATGTGGTATATTTAGGGTTTATGAACAATTTCAATAGGAGGAGAAGGTGCAGAATGCCCCAACCAAGGGTAACATGGGTTGCTTCTGCTAGAAAAGGAAGGTCACCAAGGGTGATGAGAAAAAGATATGTAAAGGCTGGAAACAAAGGCTTTTTACAATTACCAAATAAATAAAGAATCGGTTGGGGATGAGCAGAGAGATACAAAAATGAGTGCCCTAGTGAAATATGGCTTGGCCTGTGAGGGCACAAGTTGCATGGAAAATCAGGTGGAGGGTGAGGGCCCCATAGGTGGGTTTCTGTATTAGGTAAAATGAATGGAGGACAATCTGCAGATGGGCAAATTGATGGTGGATGAGATGGAGGGATAATTATACTACGGAGGTGCATTCAAAATGTGAATCGTGACGAGATTAGCAAGAGTCCGTGATGGGGAAGTTAGAAAAATGAGGAGAAGGAGCATGCAACTAATTCTCGAGAATGCAAAGATTATGAGGACTCCCAACCCTAGGGGGTGAAAGTAGCATGAGTGTCAAAGTGTCAAGGGGGAATATGAATGGGACAAATCATGTGGGGAAGAGTGCTACTAGGTGACACTACTGAAATACAATGGAGGTGTGAGTACTACAAAGTCGAATGAGGGGACCTTAGAGGTAAATATCAGAGGGTGTGACTGGGAGATGTCATTGATATTTAGAGGGAATTATTACATGCAAGTAGCGATTATATACCTGAAAGGGCCGCGCTGATTTGTGGCGACCAAGTACCTGCACATATGAAAACCAAATACCCGATGTGAACAATATCTGTATATGAAGGGAATATAACAATTATTTGATAATTTTGAACCTAAGCATGCCTACCTAGGTGTGATGTGGAAAAAATGCTCCCCAGGGGTCGAGGATGGATGGTGGCTTGGGGACTATGAATGTGAAGGTAGTGGGATCCTAGTCTCGTGGCTAAAGATGGATCAGAAAATGGATGCTTAGAGCTCCCAGAATGGAGTGTGGAAGTTTGGTAAAAGGGACTATATATAGTTGTAGGGCCCACATTGCCACCTCATTTGTACCTGCTACCAAAGTGATTGGACGAGAGATTTGAGGAGAGATTTGGATATTCCAGGAGATCGAGCTAATCGATTCAAGATCAATGAGTTTCAGGTTAGTGGTCATATCCTCTTGCACAGCAGCTAGGGGTTCCTTTTGGGTAGGGTTTGTACGGATGACTGTATAAGGGGGTTTTGTGAGGGTGGGACCCCCAGTGCACGGGCGATCGAGTGTTTCACATGCATGAGTGCACGACTATCATTTTGAGATCCGCACATGGGAGCACCCAAATGAGGAAAACAGGTGTGCATGAGATGTGTGCCTGTGAAAATCACAACAGCGCATCCATGCGGGGTTGTGTTCCTGACAGTAGTGCATGTGTGCACAACTGTGGAGCAAACATGTGTGTTAGGGTGCACGTCTGCTGATATGATAGGGGTACATGGGTGCGCCCCTATATGGATGAAAGTTGTGCATGAATGTTCTACTGTGGGGTGAACAGGCGCGCATATGTGCACACCTGTGGGGAAAAAAGCTATGCCTTTGAGGCTAAGCTAAAGGGTGTAAAAACTAATCATTTTTGGAGATTTTGATGTTTTTATGAGTTGTGATGGCTGATCAAATCTTGTGTGTGTGGATGAAGGATACCATTTCATGATGTTGATTCATTAGAGAGAGAGGGACTAGGCACACCTGAGGGAGGTAGTGAGGGATGAGGAGCCAGTTGTACGTGGTGCTTTGGAGGCCTGTGGGTTGTTGAAGTTTTACGAGTGCTCACTAGTGAGGGCACATGAGTACTTGCTGAAGTTCCTGATTTCGATGTGGATTCCACATTTGCAATGATTCATCGTTCAAGGTGAGCACCTCGCATTCTCCATGATGGAGGACATGTATTTTCTGACTGGGCTCCCTTTTTGGGGAACCCTTCTACCTGTTGAGCCGGTGGTACTCGAAGATGGTTAGTTGGCTAACTTAGCTCAGACATATTTTTTGAGAGAGGACTTCATGTTGGGGTCAATGGTGAGGATTGGGGTGATGCATGACATGTTGAATCATTGTGTGGCAGTGATTATTGTGAGAGTCTATGGGTCTCTCGTAACTCAGCGGATCAGTAGGGGTCAACTGAGGATTATGCAGAGGGCACTGGGGGGTGAGCATTTTGCTTGGGGCTTGATGCTACACTCCAATATGGTGAGGTAGCTTGACAAGTGTCGAGCTATGGACTCAGGGGAGTTTTCCTTTGGGTCTATCTTGGTAGCATGGTTTTTGAAGAGGGTGCCCATGTTGCACCCTAGGGTGCTATTAGACTCACCTAGTATGCGAGAGCTGCGACTAAGGTGGTGGGTGATGATATTGGTTCATCCCAGTGGTGGGGAGGGTGGACACTATTTTACGACCGAGGTTGCATGGGTGTGGTGTCAAATGCCACAGATCATACTCCAGTTTCCATACAGTGGGGTGGATTTCCAGGATGACCCAGAGATGGTGTTACCCCCGAGATAGGTATTTGACCAGAGAGGTATGATGTTATATTTTATGTTTTTATCTTTAAATAGTATAGCATGTTTGTTAGGTATAGATGGATGTTGATTCTATCATTTTTTTGTTGTGTGTGTAGATGTGGGACCTCGGGGGAATGAGGTTGAGTTGGTTAGAGTGTCAGCTCATCAGGGGCCTACGAGACCACTACAGAGAGAGCCACGGGATGGGGAGAGGCGATGATGGGAGGATGTTGGGGTGAGGCCCGTTGATGATGAGAGAGGAACCAGGAGACACCTCTATGATGACCCTACTGCAAGGACGTCACATGGTCCTCTGGCTGGGGCTGGGGAAGAGTTTGAGGATTTTTGTCATGGATCAGAGGCAGTACTACAGGGAGTGCCTGAGGGTATGTGGGTGCACATCCCAGATGAAGGGGTCCTGGAGCAGTGTATTGGTTTTCCGGCGGAGTCACGGACTCTAATCCATAGAGCAGCTGTAGCGGGAGTGGCAATGATTGGTCGGTTGCCCCCAGGGCATGAGGGACCTATTGCCGGTAGGGTACCTCCTCTAGAGGGAGAACTGGGTGGTGGTTCTCTAGAGGCACCTTGAGTGCCTCGGGATATGGGGTTTTGTATTTATAGAGGCCTGCAAGCCTATTTTGTGTATGGTGTTGTGACACCGGTGTTGTACCTATAGGAGTCAGATGGTCACTTACCTATGGATGTTTTACTTGATGTACTATTTTTTTGCAAACATTGATGGCACATTGACCGATATGTATATATGGATATACATTTTTGGATGTCTTGTGATGTTCACATGTAATGATGTTTTCTATTTATGATGTACAATGTATATGTTGTGACAAACTATTGATGTGTTATGTATGTGTAATGGTAGCTTGATGGGATAAATGCCAATCTAACACTACGTTAGCCATATTATCTGCTATTTGATTAAATTTCCCTGGAATATGTGTGAATGTGATTGAATCAAAATGTCGAGAGAAAATTATAACTTGCAGGTATTTGAGGAAGAGGCATGGATCGCATACACGGTACACATTGTTGAGCTGGAGGAAGATGAGTTGGGAATATATTAAAATGATAAGATGAAAAATATGGCGATGATTTTCCTTGGCAAGGAGGAAAATGATGGCTATGTACTCTTCTTGGTTATTGGTAGCTAAGCCCAGGCATATGCCGCTGGAGTGGTGCAGTTCATACAAGGGGGTATAGAGGGCCCAAGCGGCCGAAGCCAGATTCAGTGTCCAACGGCTAGCTCCATCAGCGTAACTGATGTGGAAGGCCAATGGAGGAGGCATCTGTCAATAACACAAATGATATATTAGATGTAAGATATTGGGGGGGAAAAAAGACTAAAAAATCTACAAAAATAAAAATCCTAGTGTAGCATGGCTATGCTCAGTCGTAAAATTTCTTTAAGTACAACCTGTTGATGGGTTCCTTGAGGGGGTGGCCTTCAGGAGAGGCTAGTATGTATGCACCTTTAGTGAGGCAATGTCAGATGATGTAAGGTCCATGCCATAATGAGTCAAAACTTCCATGGGCAAAGGTATCATGGGAGATATCATAAGCAACGACGAGGTCACCTTAGTTGAATGATCGAAGGTTGACATGGCGATTAAATGTGGCCTTCGACCATTTTTTGGCTGCCTCATTGTTCTATAATGAATGCCAATGATATTCATTCAACGAATCTAAGTTCAAAAAACATTGCTCCATCAGAGAAGTGTCGGGTAATATCTCAATAGCGGTGACTAATCTGGGGATTTCTCATTCGATGGGGAGAGTGGCCTTGATCCCATGGACTAGATGAAATGGTGTGAAACCAGTGGCAGTTTTAACTGTCGTGTGATAAGCCCACAGTGCGGAAAACAACATAACATGACAATTGGTCTTATTTTTGTTCACCGTGTGATGCAACATGGTTTTGAGGACCTTTTTGACTGCCTCTACTTATTCGTCGGACTTAGGGTAGTATGGGGAGGAAAACTCATGGGAGAATCATAACATGGAGGAGAGTTCAATGAAAATATCATTCTCGAAGTGTTTCTTGTGATCGAAGACTAGATGGAGGGGGATTCCAAAGCAGGAGATGACATGGTTGAATAAAAAATGCCTTGCAGTGTCGGCAGTGTTGTTGAAGGTGGACATGTCTTCGACCCATTTGGTGAAATAATCAACTTCCACAATGATGTATTTGTGTCCATTACTAGATGGGGGGTTGCAAGTCATGGAGTTGATGCCCCATTTTCAAAATGGGTTGGCAATAATGACTGGGTGGAGAAGAGCAGGTGGTGTTCTCGCTTTGTTGGCATATAGCTGACATTTGTCACATCGCTTGATAGCATGGATGCAGTCGTGAAATAATTTGGGCCAAAAATAGTCTTCTAGAATGATTTTTTGGGTGGTGGACATCCCTGAGAGGTGGCCACTGCAAGCGCCATTGTGGCAGTCATTCAAGACTCGGTCAGCTTCATCGATATTCAAACATCGACGAAGTATGGTGTCGACCCCTCGACGATATAAGATATCGCCGATAAGGAGGTAGTGAGGGGCCTCATGCCAAATACATCAATGATCATCCCTGGAGAGGTGGTTGCCAAACTTTTGTGTTCAGAGGTAGACAAGGAGATCTCCATACCAAGGATCATTCATGGGGATGTAAAAGAGATGTTCGTCAGGGAAGTCGGTATTGATGAGGGTACTAGTAGTATCGGAAGGAAATTCCATAATGAGTTTGACAAGTACGAGGGGTTTCTTGCTTTTAGGTGTTGAAAATTCGAGGTCGTACTCTTGAAGGATGATGATCCATCAGGAAAATTTTCCATTAATTCACCGACGATTGAGAAAGTATTGCATTAGGTTGGAATTGGCTACGACCTCGGTAGTTCGAAGCAGGATATAATGGTGCATTTTCTAGACTACAAGGGAAAGTTTCTCGTCGTGATTTTATTTCAAGGGTGGCCCTAAAAGGTTTTTACTAACATAATATATAACATGATCCTCATATTCATCCCTTAATTGGATGAGAAATCCTGCTACGAAGATGGTTGAGGCTGATAAGTAGAGGATATAGTCGTGGTCATAGTCGGGTGGACTAATCAATGGGGCATTCGAGAGGGCTTCTTTGAGATCATCAAAAGTGTTTTGGGCATGTTCGTCCCATTGGAATGGGATATCATGACGTAAGAGGTGAAGGAAACCATGTTCCTAAGTGGCATAATCAGGGACAAAGCAGCATAAAAAGTTATCTTTTGCTTGTAGGCTTTGCAGTTCGTGTAAATTTCGCGGTGGGGGAATTTCCTTGATGGCTTGGACCTTGAGGGGATCAACTATGATGCCATGTTGGGAGATGATGAACCCAAGGAGGCATCCAACGCTGACCCAAAATATGAACTTGAGGGGATTCAAGCAGATATTGTACTGACGACACCTGTGAAATACAATGAGTAAGTCATCCAGGTGTTCAGTGTGTTTCTTAGATTGAGCGGTGAGATCATCCAAGTAGGCGAGAATGATTTGAGCCATATCATGAAAAATTTATGTCATGGCACATTGAAAAGTGGCTCCAACGTTCTTCAGGCCAAAAGGCATGACACGATATGAAAAGGTAACCCAAGGGGTAGTGAATGCAGTTTTGTATTGATCGGTTGGGTGGATCTAAATTTCGCTGTAGCCATAGAAGCTATCCATGAAGGAAAAAGCCTCATGTCCAGCAAAATCATCGATAATTTGGTCAATGAAGGGTGTTGGAAAATTTTCTTTGGGACAAGTGTGATTGAGATCACAAAAATACATATAGAAATGGATAGTTTCCTGCTTTTTGTTAATGGGGATGGGGTTGGAGACCTGTGACATATATGCGATGGGGTATATGAACCCTGCAGTGCGTAATTTGTCAATTTCAGCTTTGATGACTACTGCTTTGGATGGGTGTAATGGATGTTTCTTTTTTCGTACAGGGGTAATATCAGGCCATGTGTCTATATGATGTTCGAAAATAGAGGGATCAAGGTCGGGAATCTCTATGTATGACCATGCAAAAATGTCCTAGTATTCTTGGAGGAGAGCTTTGTAAGTGGTGAGTTCTTCAGGAGAGGATGTGGCACTGATGGTGATTTCCTCTATAATGTCAGGTTTGATGGAAATATCAATTTTGGTAGTGGGGGAAATGTTGGCCATATTACCTTCCTCAAAAGTGTCGGGGATAGGGATAGGGTTATTAAACCAGTCTATATGCCCTGTTGGGATAAAATATTTGGATTCGATTGCGTATATGGATTTTTGTCTAAGAGGCGCAAAGGTGTCTTCTGAGAAAAAGAGTGCTTGGTGATGGAGCAAATCCCATGGGCAATCCAGGGTAGTTAATTCCTCGAGGATGTCTTCGTTACAGTGGAACTGTCGTGAATATAGTGGATCCAGGGGAATAACATTGGTGACTGTCACCATGTGGTTTTCTTCTGGTGGTGACGATGTAGAGGGGGTATCACAAGGAGGTTGTGATGATTCGCTCGACATAAACCAAATATTGATATATTGTGGGTTTAAAATGGTGGTTGGGTGTAAAATTTCTATGGGGAAATGAACTGGAGAATTGGGAGGATTGGGTGCAAATCCTCCTCTAGGATATCAATGAACCCTTGAGGAGTGGGAAGTCCCTCAGGCTTGGGGGAGAATATATAATCAATATCGGGAGAGGGAGTAGGGGGAACTACTAGCGTCACCAAAAGTGGGGTGATAGTAGGATTAGGAATAAAGGCCGATTGACGATGCCTATACTCAATGATCATAGGACATTGATATGTGAAGTGATCAAGTGACTCATAGAGAGCGCAAGGACATTGCATATGTTCATTTACCGAGGTCATGACATAGTGGATGTCAGGGACATGCATGTGAGATGATGTGGATGGAGGAGGTTCTTGCTAGAAGCTCTAGCAAACTGCCATTAGAGTCTGTCAAAATTGAGGTAACACCAGGAAATAGTGGGTGTAATGGCCATACTCATAACAGATAGCACATGCAAATTTGGTTCACAACAATTTTCTACCTTTGTTAGGGGCTGTAGTGGTAGCATTGGAGGAAGTGATGAGTGGCGTCAACACCCGCGGGAATTGAATTAAATTGCGTAGCTCAGGGAGAGATGGGAACTTGGTGGTGGGGTGTCCATATTTCTTGCATAGTGCACAAGGAGGATGAACTCGTGGTGAAAGTGGAGTGGTGAGATCATTTTTCTTTTGTCTGCCTCCAGCTGTAGCAGGGGTGCTACTGAGTGGGGTTGTCGGTGGGATGGTGGGGGTAAGTATTGGAATCTGCATCGAGATTCCTTCTATTTGGGGAGGGAGGGATGGTTGAGGGACCATCTTAGGTGGATGTAGATACCATACTAGAATTTCCAACACCATATTGGGAAGGGTAAGTGTTGCGGTTACCTAGAAATATTGTACACCCGGTGGGGGGTAAAAGAAGGGGATTTGGGTGATGGCTTGGGGGATTGTTTCCCAAACCGGAATGTGGCCCTGGGGGAGGGTATAATCAGGAACAAGGGTAGCTGTAGAGTTCTCAATGGATTACTGAGGAAGGAGCTCTGTGACTAGTGGGACGTCAGATAGTAATGAAGCCTCTGTGGGAGGAAGGGTATCTCCAGCTTTGGTTTCATTGGATGAGATGACACATACTTGTGATGGGGGATGTATGAGAGGAGGTGCTCCATGGTATGTCCCTAGCAAGGATGGGTATTTGAAAATTCCAGGACCCATTTTGATGAGTGGGTAAGCCTCGGGATTAGTGTGAACAAAGGGTAATATATTATCGATGTTGGAGGAAGGGTTGGGCTCGTAATGGGACACTTGGTCGATAGTGACAATCTTCCCATTGTGTGGGAACATCATTGTATGAAACACATCATAGGACACAACCTTCATCACATACATGTAGCTATGCCCAAACAAGATGTTGTAATCTAGCAGAGCATCAATAACTTCAATGTCAATGAGGATAGTTTTTCCTTGGAATTCAATAGGGACAATTTGAAAGAGCCCTTCAGGAGAGGATGGTCGTCCATCATAAGATATCAAAGTGATGGTTGATGGGATGAGCTTGGGGGAACCCAGTTTCTGCCATACCTTTTTGGACATGATGCATGTGGATGCACCTTCATCAATGATGCAGTGGTGAACTGTGATGTTCCAGATTTTAACCGGTATTTGGAAAGACACCAACGCGGGGAGACGGGGTTCCCCACTATCAATATCAAAGGTGATTTGGTGCGTATCAATATGGTCAAATTCCACCAAGGAAGAAAGTAACGACTTCTATTGAGTAGGAAAGGTTTTAAGGACTTCTAAAACTGACATGGCAACAGGATATTATGCCAAGTCATCGACCAGACTGTAATTGTGTGTCGCCCTATCCTAAGGGTTGTTGACATTTTGTCATAATGGGATGCAAGGAATACGAACAGGTGGTTCATTATTAGGGAGAGGAATCATCAAATGTGGGCCAATTGTGATTGGGGATACGTTCGAGGTAATGGGAGTAGAGTCAGGGGTGCATTGTATTGACAACTGCATGTTTGTAGAAGGACTTCTTCCTCACTAGTGAGGAGGATAGTGTGATATGTAGGAGTGCCTTGGTTTTCATATTGTCCCATATGTGGTGGGGTTGGATGCATCTCCTGTTGGGTGTTCATTACCCCTTGTTGTGGTATGGAGTTTTGTAACACAATTGGGGGGGGGTTGTTGCACATATTGTTGTGGAGCCTGCTGGGGAGTAGGTGGTACTGGGGGACATGGTCCTTTTCTGGATTCTTGCATCCATTTAAATTCAACAATTTGAGGGAAATGGTGGGTATAATGTCCATACTCACTGCAAATGGCACAAGGGAAGTTTGTCCAAAGAGTGTTGTTATTCTTCCCTTGGCATTTGTTTTTATTTCCCCCTTGGGGGTTCTGGTTCCCCTGATTTTGGTTGCCCCCAGTAGGTTGGTTCTGTTGGGGGTGGTTTTGGTTCCCTCCTGGTCCTGAATTATTATTGTTTCAGTTTTTTCCTTTCTTTTTGGCATTGTTTGACTGATGGGGTGGATTAACCGTATTTAGTTGTTCAAAATTTTGATATTGTTGAACGGGAGTGGCTTGAACAAAATTAACCCCAACATGTGGTTGTCCTTGTGGAGAAACAATGGGTTGGAGAGGACCAGGAAATGGGAAGTATGAATTATTTTGTGGTAATGATCCATAGGGTACATAGGAAGGTGTGGCACTTTCACTAGTTCTTAGGGTGTA
>JASDQU010171313.1:1438-21100 GCA_032191745.1 Picea mariana
ACATCCTTGTGTAGAAATTTGTAGTTATATTATTGTTGACATCATCTAGATACTTTATTCATAGCATCATGTGTACAATTTCATAGGGTTGTACATATTATCAAAAATATTTCTTAGACATGACATGACCTAGGTGTAGTCTAATAGAATTACAGAGCAAGTGCATGCACGTGAATGATTATTTTGAATTGGGGAAGAGGGAGGTTGACCTGAAAATATTCATATATGTCACATATGATATTGGGGAAGGGCATGAAAGAAAAAATATATATTTTGTGACTTCCCAGGTTAGTAATGAGTACTTAAATTGTATCTTTTATTTCAAATTTCACTTTTTTTTTTGTTAGTTTGTCTGTGACTTGTGGGACTAACCTGTGGCTGAGAAACCGTGACTCAAGGACATCTAAGATGTCAAAATCACCTGGGGATTGCACCTGGCCTGAGCCACACTAACACTTAACATGGATGGATTTTTTTTTCTCGCGGGTTTCGAAATGGTGAATTTAACATCATAGAGTTCCTTAACAACACACTCCATCATCGACTGTCCTACACCTCAATGACATTTCAAATTTCAATTTGAAATATAATGGGGGAAGCATTATAAAAGTGAGCTTATATATGTATTTATCGTTGTGTCTATGGCTTCATCAAGTATTTCTTTGAAAATACCCAACACCATGCTCATCACATTCATGTGGCTCAAGTGCCATATGATCCATTTTATAAAATGAAAAGATACATTGCTTGTTGGTATTATATTATCAGTGGTTGGTTTTTCCAAGAACTACACCCTTCAACCAAAAACTGAGATTGAAAGTCAATATTATCACTCAGACAAGGTCATCATAATGGTCCATATCACATATAGGAATGGGATAGATAGTAGTGAAAACAATAGAGTTATATTGAAGGAGTATAACTTCTACATAAGTGACAATAGGTTCCATGACTTAGCTTATGCAAATAATTACTTTCAATGGTTCTATAGTCACTTAAAGAAGAAGAATATACCGATGGATAGAAATTGGATTTGGTCATATGATTGCATGGGCTAGTTCAAATATTCCCATGTATTTCAATGGTTGTGTATGTTTCACAAAAAATACAAGGTACCACATATTTGGAACTATTTCAAGACTAGGCATGGTAAGGGGAGCATGATGGAGTAGGTGCATGCATTAAAACTGCATTACACATGAAATAAATAAAGTTCATAACTCTTTCTGTCATTTGAGATGCAAAATCTATTGCTTAATGATGATCAATATTAATGGAAGAGGGAACAAGAAGGTGAGAAGACCAATCAATGAGGAAAGGACATGTGTAGAGATATTTTTTGGAGGTGGCCGATGTAGATCAATCACATATATATGAATGCAAAAGCATCCATGGAACTTATGGATTTCATTCAGTTTGAACTTCAGACAATCCCATAGTTGAAATATGGATGAGAAAAATTCATCGCTTCTGTGATCCATGCAGTAGTAGTGAATTGCATGATTGTGAATCCAAATACTAGGTTGATATATGGGATATTGTATCACTCCCCATTGGTGAATGTATAGTCGATAAATTATCAAAAGTGGAGGAGGATCAATGAGCTATATAACTAGATTATGATCAGATCTCATATCTCATACAATTAGGTTCAATTAATATTATATTATTTTTGTTGAACTAAAATGAATGTAGTACACTTTTTTTGTTTAGTGGATTCATATGTTGGAACTCCATTTTTTTTTGGGAACATATATGTAGTGGTTGCCACAAAAGGTAATGAATGGGGCACTGAATATTGGTTGGCACACTTCTTAGAGGGAAATATGAACCTCAATGTCTCAGTTATGGTCTCCAAAGGCATTCAATTTCTTCTTGGGTTGATGGTTATTAAAGGAGAATATAAAACATGGATGAAAGAACTTGTAATAAATGTGGTTATGTATTTCAATAATATATACTAGGTGAAATTGTATACCACTATATGAACTTAGTTGTTGGTATAAACCTCCAACTACAAACAATGACAATGAAGAACTCATCAAAGTTGCGACACTTCCTGTCTTACTTTGAGCATGAGAATTTAATGGATACCATTAGTATTAGAAGTGATCATGATGCTCTACTTGAATGAACATAGTTAAGTATACATGTATGTGGTATGTTTGTTATTTTTTGTTCTATTTTGAGGTATGTCTGTTGTTTGTTATTTTTTTTCAATTTTCAATTAATTTATAAATGACTCCTAATTGTTATTAATTAACGAGTCTAACTTTATTGTCCTTCATTTTTTCTAGGTTATCCAAAGAATCATAGGCACATGAAGGCCCATAAATAAGAAAAATGGTGTTTTTCAACACCACCCCAATGATTCTCGGAAAGATGGTCTTGGGATGGCATTGATAAGTGTATGTAGTTAATTTTTAAATTTATAATTTATCCTCATTTAATGGATTAAATGATCATGAGAAAGGGTATGTTATCTCTATATTCATCACTTACATAGATAAATTGTGAGAATAGGCATAAACCCCTACTCCTCAACATGTGAATGACTATATTTTTATCATCCTCCTCATCACCTTGATTCTCTTCCACCTCATCACCTAAATACGTAGATTTTGAGATAGGGAATTTAATTTTTCCCCCCATCACCCCAATGTATTGATTATGACAAAGGGTACATGCCACTTCTCCTCTTCACTCTAATTCTGATAATGTGAGAAAAATAATGTTCTCTATGTCCTCATCTCCCCCATCTGTATATTGTGAGAAAAAACATGTTCTCCTTCTCATCATCACCTTTATTCTTACATTGTGAGAATGTGCATGTATTGTCTCTCATCACCCCAACACCTAAATTGAGATAAAGGCATGTGGACAATCTCTTAATCACCTTAATTCCTACTAACAATCTGAGAAGGGGCCTTTAGTCCTTCTTCACATCATTTGAATTCCTATATTACAAGAAATGGAAGAATTACATGTGATCATCCATCACCTTAATGCCTCGATCGCGAGAACAAGAATTTTCTCATTCTCTTAATCACCCAAATTACTATGTTTTGTGAGTGGAGACATGTTCCTGATCCTCAACTTAACATTTGAATTCTCGAGTTATGAAAAATTTCATTATCTCCCTTTCATCATCGCCCCAATTCCTATATTGTTAGAAAGACCATGTGCTTCTTCTACTCATAGTTGAAAGACTAAATTTATTTATAGGTCCTATTCTCTTTCCCCTTCATGTGAATAACCATACCATGAAATATCCACAACAAGAAAACATAACAAACCAAAGGCCCCCCCTTGGCACCTTCACTAGCATCACACAATGTACAATATAATATTTGTTGGTGTTGCACGCAGTTGTAAGAACCTAGGTTGAACTTATCTTGACCAACAAAAACCCTTCAGACATCGGCCCTTTCAACATCACCTGTGTGCAAGTAATTTCTCACCCGAGGTATCTATTAGGGCTATAGGAACTATGTTTCTGTAGTAGTGAGGGAATGGGAGGTGATCTTTCTATTCATTCTTACTTATCGATTATGTGCATGTTATTCTATCTTTGTTCTTCATGAGCTAATTAATGAATTTAGATTCATATTACCATTATATTCCATATTACAACATAAACCCATTATTGTAATAGTCATAACAGTTGCGCACTGATTACACATAAGATAAATCTATTCTAACATGCATCCAAACAATACCCATGATAAATCACATTAAAAATAGTAAACACATTATGGTTCACCCAACTTTGGGCTACGTCCATGAAGGATGGCTTCTTTATTATTCTTTATGAAATTGTCTCAGGTGTTATAGCAAGATTTGCCTCACCCCATGCAATTTTGCACAGAAGGCCTTTTTCAATTTTGTTATGCAGACTTGAAGTCCCTTTTTACAAATCCCAGAGCTAAAAATATAATTTTCCACATATACGCACCTTGCCTACTATACAACATGATTATACGTAGGTTGCACCACTACAGCCCGCATACATTGGGAAATGTGCCCAAAATTGAAAAATGGTGTCGCGTTTCCATGTCACGTCACGAGATCAATGATCCTTGGCCTTCCATATACTGGAAACATTTCGACTCAACCCTTCATTTCCACTTCAACGCTATAAATGGGCCAAATCCAAGCTTTGGAAAAGAGGAGAAATAATTCAACTTTGAGGGAAAAGTTACTATGGAGGAATTATTCACTTCACATTGAGTCTACATCCCTTTGTCCTTTAAGTCTGAACACATCGTTCAACCCCCAATCTCTTCCCTTACTGATTGAGAAATTCATTGTCTCTCTTATATGAGCTTGCCTTTGGTGGATGATTGAAGTGGTGGAGACCCAACTGGAAGGAACTTAGTTTCTTGGTTTTGAACCATGATGACACGAAAGTCTGTAACTTATTCACTTATGTTGATTATATCTTAATAGAAATACTCTTTTCTCATCCAATTAACATCTTGAAAATATTTGAATTATCATTCCATGGGCGTATTTGTTATGAATTTTGATGGATTATGTTATTGAATATGATAACATCATATATTATCACCATATGCTTGCGTTTCTTGGTTGTTGAGGACTAGTTGCAAGTATATTGCTTTGGGTCAAGTGCTCAACAATGGACTTCATCGAATGCCTGGATGAGGTAGGCCTTTTATCTTGTCTTGCTAACATATTTTTTTATATAGAATACTTGAGAGTAGAGTTGATTTCTGTAGTCATTTTTGTCTGTTGTGGTTTACCCTAGCCATAGATTTATTTTCCTTGTAACAGAATTGGCAACCATACTGGGGATTGAATCTTATTTTTTGGGGGTTTGGAGTGTTTTTCTCCTTAGATTGCTTTTGTTCATATTGATTTTCTTTTCGTATTATTGCTTGACAACCTTTGTTCACTCTAGGCCTGAGTCTTTTAGCCTTCTCCTTGGCCTAGCTATGTTTTGACACATATACGCGGTTTTTTGCTTGACAGTCGCATACATATGCGTGTTGTCCTTCTGCAAGCTGTGTGCATACGCACGTTTCCCTTTAACAGTTGTGTACATCAACATTTGTTGCTTGTTTGCTAGGTTTGGTGGTTTCTAGGTAGGTTTTGATGATTGTTAAGTCTTCTTGGGTCTCTATAGTGACTGTTAAGTGTCTTTGGAATGACAAGAAATCTGTCTTTGGTTGAATTTTTGGGTGCTTCCTTTTTCATCATCTTTTCATTTTGATTGTCCTTGCACCTTGGGTTGGGTGTTTTGATCCTTGATATCCTACTTGGATTGTCTCTATCTATACAGAATAGAGTCTTTATATCAAGTTTTTGTTCAATCCTTGCATTTTCATTTTTCTTATATTGAAAATACAAAAATATTAGGCATTTTACATTGATTGGCATTTTGATCTCTTGAGTCTTTGTCATTTATCTTAGTGCATGTAAAGTGATGGGTGTTCTATATGCACTAAAAACACAGTAAAAACTCTCAATTAAATTGTCAACCCAAGGTAAGTAAACTTAGAGTTGTAGCAATATATATGCCAAGGTAGAAGGGATGGAGGTAGTATAGTCTAACTAAGGAAGTGACTATCTAAGTGATAATTTATTCAAGAAAAGGATATTAATGATCAAACCCTACTAAGAGATTTAAACTATTTACCCTAAGTAACCTTTGAACAAAGGATCAATGAATAGTTCGAAGAAAGCAAATTAAAACCCTACCTAAAGCAAACTAGTTCAATCATAACAATAAACAAAAGAAAACTATCTACCTAATAAGAAATAACAACAAAAAACTACTTTTAATTAACCTACTCAAATTCAATAAGAAACTACCCTATCAAAGCAAGAAAATGGACAAGCAACTACCCTATCAAAGAAAAATTGACAAGCAAACAACTACCCCTATTAAAGCAAGTAAACAAACAAGCAAACAACTAACTAACCTATGATAACTTCTACAACAAGTAAACTAATCAATAAGCAACTAATTAAGCTAAGAAGCAAGTGAACTCTATTCTTAAATTAAACTTCACAACGACTTCTAATTTATGAAAGGAAATCTACTGAATTGAAAGCATTATGGTAATAAAAGGAATTAACAACTAATCCTTAATCTATGATAAACAAACTATTCCTTAACCTACCAAAGAAAAAAGACCATCTATCCTACAAAAGCAAGGAAACTATCTTCTAGTCCATGAAAGCAAGAAAACTATCTTCTAATCTATGAAAGAAAGAAAACTCAAATATAGTGTTGATGATTATGTGAATGTCTCCGGTGTCTTATAATATCACGATGGAATTTAACAATGAACGATAATTCAAGAGGGATAAACTCGATATTGACTTCGATAGCAAAGTGAAAAGTGTGAATTAGGCAATCCAGTGAAAACTTAGCCATTATAGAAACAACATCAACTATCTTGCATATCCATGTGATTATTGATCATGCATTAACCATCAACAGTATAAAGATACTATTCTAGTAAATTCAATTTCATTCTATACTAATTAAGCAAACTCATACTATACTAAACTCAATAATCAACTTTGAATTGAAATTGCAACTTAGATCTAAGAAGGAAATTGTGTAAAGTAAACTAAACTTGTCCTATTTTAACAATTCAAATTGCAAAAGAGGAAATGCTCATAAAACAAAAATTAAATACTATTTCAGCATATAACAAGAAAACAAATGAGCAAACTAAATGACAATTTAAATAAGCAAAGCTAAATAACAACTAGATAGACAAACTAGAATTGAAAACTAAAGACTAATAACTATCCATCCACTGAAGCCCTGTCAAAGAAATCATGAATTAAAAAACTTTGTTTTTATCATCTATTTCATCATAAAAGAAAATATAATTTATCATCTAGTTATACACAAGGTTAGTATCTAAGCTTGCAAGCTAGTTCCTACTGATTACAAAGTCATTGCATACTAACACGATCCTTCATAATAACCTACAAAAGAAACTAAAACAATTAATCTATAAACAAAAATTTATACACTAAGAAAGCATAATGAAAACTCATGTACATAAAATGAATAAAATGACAACTACACTATTCAATTCACAAGCAAACTCATTGGATATTCACCCAGACTGTTGGTGGACCCCCCGACAAGTCGTGATTACTCCTCAAAGGTGAACCACGAGCTCAATAACACAAATTCACCATTAAAACAAAAAACGTAGTCTTTACACAGTTTTAGTAAAATGAAAATAGAAAAACAGAGCTAAATTGTCTTTTTCTCTCTAATACGCTACTTAACAATTGTTTGACCATTGAGGTGGTATTTATAGTTTTTACAAGCTGAGAGGTCGACCACTGGAAGGGTCAACCCTCTCTAAAAAAAACAAATCTCATTTAAGATGCCCTAACTGCCAGTCGCTTCTAGAAATAAGGCGAGCCAATAATCGCCCAACATAACAACCCAAATTGAGTTGTTAGAATTTCAATAGCTAGAGGCCACGAGCATAAGAAAAACCCATGTTTATGATTCACCCATCATTGGTTTTCGATATGCTAACTGCCAAATCGCCCATGATTTTTTTGCAGGACGGAGTGTCGGATGGAGTACCATACTGAGTGTCGGATGGAGTACCAAACGGAGTGTCGGATGCAAAAACAAGCTGTGATTTTGCCCTGTGACACACAAAATGCAAATTAGTTTCCTGGGATCATAAAAACATGCTGATTTATACTCAAAATCATCACAAAACATGAATTATGCATACCTGGTGTGAATCATAGCGATTTGACACAAAAGCTCTTCAAAAACTCTTCAAAACAGGAAAAACACATATACATATTCGACAAAAAGGATCTAATTAATGTCATGAAATAATTCATATCATGGGCCCAACATTACTCCCACACCTAAGATTTTGTAGGTCCCACTGCAAACAAAAATAAATTTCCCCTCATGACTAAGCTTGTTGAGGAGGATCAACTTTAGAAGCTTCTCTACTTGTTGTGAAGATTTGGTCTTGTGCCTATTGTGTTGCTTCAATTGTGCCCTGAGGTTGAGGTTGGATTTGGTCATCTCATCAACCAATCTTTGAAGGGAATTCACCTTTGCTTGAAGGACTGCATTATCGTGGTGAATATGTGTGTTCATAGTCTTCCTATATTTCAACTATTGCATCAGCTGAAAATTCTCTTTTTGTAGCTTCTCAATGGCTAGAGAAGGATCAGATATCTCAAAGGAAGGCTTAGATCCTTTGAAATATGTGGAGAGTATATCATTCTTAGGATCCGGAGTAGGCATCGATGAGGTAGGAGTAATAGGGGGTTGATGAGGAGAAGTAGGTTCATATTTTTTCTTTCTTTGTGGCTTCAATTCATCTATGGATACTTCCCTAAGTCTTTTGTCAGGACTCTTGAGATCGGAGGACACTTGGATAGGGTCCAAAGTGGTCAAGGGTTTTGCATAATGTTTTACTCTTGTGCTCTAGGTACTCTTTCGAAAGGGTCCTCTATTGAATGGATTAACACCTCTCCTATTTGTGGGAACTATAGGAAAGTCTTTTTGAATTACTTCTTGGAGCTTCTTGGGTGTAGGATCAAGAGATATTGAAAGCATTTGGAGATTAGTAATAGGCTTCTTGGTCTTTTTGCTCGATGAGGCTGTAGGGGTTTCAACAAGCTTCTTGTATTTTTGTTCCGATAAAGAAATGGCTTGTGTAGGAGGGTTTGGAGTCCTTGGAGAGTGGGGTTTGGATGGAGAAATAGTCCTTAGATCTGATGTTTTTTTTCTAGTCTTGATTGTCAAGTGAGGGTTTGTAAATTGATAAATGAATGCATCCCAAGTTTGCCCCTGTTTTTCTAATTCGTCTAGAACAAGGAGTTTAATCAAGCCATGGTGAAAGAGGTTGTTGTGGGGATTGGTTACATTCTTCCTCACTTGAGAGGATATCTTCTCCAAGATCTTTAGAAAGTAGAAGGGAAAATTCAATGGTTTATTGAACTGAAAATGAGCGAACAATATGAAATGACAGGCTTTAAAGGTGGAATATCTACCTTCACATGTGATCAACTTGGTGATGACTATGAGAGGGTTGATCAGTTCCTCTTTTATCCATTCCTTGGAGTATCCTTTTTCTCTGGAGATGTTATGGAATTCAGGTTTAGAAACCCTGTTATAGCTTGAGTGCAGTAGCTGGTGGTTTTTAAACCATCTATCTCCCACTCTTGGAGGTTTTGTGGTTGCAGTTATGGATTCCTATGAGACCCCAAAGGTGAGAGACCCCAGGAGTATTATTCTATATTGGCAGTAGTCATTTCACCTTTGAACAAAACAAAAAATTGTTGAGTCCACTTGTCATCATAATTTTGGGTTTAGCATGGACTTAAGAAGCTGAGCTCATTATAGAGAGTTTACTCCCCCGATTGGTTACTCTTCCAGTCCCTATGGAGAGTTTTATTGATGCCTCCTGCATCTCATGGTGTCATCACTAAGTCTATGATGCTAGAGTCTTCCATATGTATCATGCTCTTGTTTGAAGGATGTCTATCAACCTGTGTCGGCCATTCCTCATAACTCTTGACTTTGCATGTCGGCCATACCCTCAGTTTGTCTCAGAATCACATGAAGTTGTAGTCCTATTACGCACCTTGGTCCTACTTTCCTCATTTGTAGGTAACCTTGAACCCAACACTCGACATTTCATCATTGGTCATTTATTGGGTGGTTTCCCTTGTGTTCGAAGGCAATACATCTATTTGTACATTGAGATTCGTGCAGTGTCTTGGATTCCATTATCCTTATTGGTGGTTTTCTCACCTTTGTCATCAATCTTCCTCATCGGCTTCTATTCAGAGGGTATTTTTCATATACAACTTACACTTGGCACATGTGAAAGACACACAAGGTCATTGGTTCATGAACATGTTCTTCGTTCGATTTCCTCCAAATCGTCAATCTCTTGCTTTGTACCTCGTGTTGAATGATGAGAGATTCCTTAATGCTATCCTTTCAATAGGTCTCCTTCCATTGAATTCAACTCATCTATTCTAGAAACAAGACCTAGAGTCCTATGAGTACCTAGAGGCTTGCAGTCATTAGTGGCAGGTTCTCTCACCATCGACAGTTGGGAATACATCAATGTCTCTTGATCGATCGATTCTTCAAGTGTTCTACCCTGACTCCTTTATTCACACTTGTAAAAATGTACTCGGTGCCTTGATACCTACTTTTATCATTGGTAGGTTGGCTCGCGTTTGTTAACAATATACCTCAATGACCGGTAATCAAACAAAGTCTCATTGTGTTCAACCTCAACTCCTTTATTCACACGATGTAGACTTGCACCTTTGGTGGATTTTGTAGAATACTTGAGGACATCAGTTCATAGCCACAACTTTCCTGAACTATTTCCACATTTTCATTGGACCAATACCTGTGGGAATTTAGTGATCATGGGAGATTAGATTGTACTCCATTGTATACATATATTTTTAGATTGATTTTGAGACTGGTTTTACTAGGCCTTGTTCGTAACTATGAAAACCTTTGACATGTAACCACATTTGTATTTTTCTATTCATGGCCATGAACAGTTGTTTGGTATATTTTCACATGGATATGCAGTGTAATTCAAATTGGCATCCATGTATGCAAAGTCATTACAAATTGTAATGAGCAACTAGTTCTTCCAGTTGGGTCCCCATTACTCCACTTCTGGGTTTTTATAATGTATTTTGGCCATCACAGATACTCCTCTGACCTCACACATTAGGGGGCATATGTTATAGCAATATTTTCTTCACCCCATGCAATTTTGCACAGAAGGCCTTTTTCCATTTCCCTATGTAGACTTGAAGTCCCTTTTTACAAATCCTAGAGATAAAAATATATTTTTTCCACATATATGCACCTTGCATACTATACAACATGCATATACACAGTTTGCACCACTACATCCCACGTACATCGGGAAATGTGCCCAAAATTGAAAAATGGTGTCGGTTTTCCATGTCACATCACGAGATCAATGATCTTTGACATTCCATATACTGGAAACATTCTGAATCAGCCCTTCATTTCCACTTGAAGGCTATAAATGGGCCAAATCCGAGCTATGGAAAAGAGGAGAAAGAATTGAACTTTGAGAGCAAAGTTACTCTGGAGGAATTATTCACTTCACATTGAGTCTGCATCCCTTTTTCCTTTAAGTATGAACACATTGTTCAGTCCATGGATGATTTTAGGGGCTAAATTTCACTCATGGGCTAATTTTCCATGGTTTTTCCAAAAACAAGATTCACTATTTTAAAAATGATTCGCCCAAATTCTATAGGATAAAATTATTTTAGCTTAAAAATTGCCAAAATTTTATAAAAACTATATAAAATCCTTAGAAATTTGAATATTTTTACAAAAATATCGCCAAACATTTATAGTTTGAATATGAAGGATTAGTAAGATTCGCTGAGGTTTCTACATTTTAAAATAAATTTCCATCCTTAAAATCATCCCTGGTTCAGTCCCCAAGCTCTTCCCTTAATGATTGAGAACTTCACTATCTCTCTTATCTGAGCTTTCCTTTGGTGGAGTATTGAAGTGGTGGAGGCACAACTAGAAGGAACTTAGTTTCTTGGTTCTGAACTGTGCCGACACATAAGTTTGTAACTTATTCACTTTTGCTGATTATATCTTAATAGAAATAATATGTTCTCGTCCAACTAACATCTTGCAAATATTTGAATTATTATTCCATGGGCATATTTGTTATGACTGTTGATGGATTATGTTATTGAATATGCTAACATCATATATTATCACCATATGGTTATGTTGCTTGGTTGTTGAGGACTAGTTGCAGGTATATTTTTTTGGGTCATGTGCTCAACGGTGGACTTCATAGAAAGTCTAGACGAGGTAGGCCTTTTATCTTGTCTTGCTAGCATATTTGTTTATATAGCATACTTGAGAGTACAATTTGTTTCTGTAGTCATTTTCGTCTATTTTGGTTTACCCCTAGCCATAGAGATATTTTCCTCGTAACATCAGGCTTGCACACTCCGCTTACAAAGATACATCATGTTATTTTTTCCTTCTCCTATCCTATCCGTTCTGCAATGCTAGCCTCTCTCTCTCTCTCGTTGCATCATCTCTTTAACATTTAGACATAGAATATTTCCTTCTCTGGCTATCCTCTCACTCCTCTTACTGATAGGAACTCTCAACAACTTGAATCAAACTCCATAATACCGCTCAAGAAGAACCAAAAGGAGGAACCCCTACTCTCCCAACCAATTACATATTTATACATGAATTATAGGGCTAAAAACCCTACATTTCTGTTCCCAAAAACCATATTACAATTCAGGATAACTCAAGTTAACTTGTTGTTCAGGCTGCTTTCACCCACTTTTCCATCTGCATGTTTCTTTTTCACTCTAATTGTTGTTCTTCCTGTTTTTGTGTGTCCCTCTATATTTATCACGTCAGGATGTCATGATTCCTTTTCGCCTCCTTTATTCACTTGATTTATTCCCTTCTTTATTTCTCTTCTTTATTCTTCTTACTGAGTGTTCTACTCCTAGATGCACCTCAACTGCGCACTCTCTAGCCTTCCTTTTTCTTCTACACACATCTTCTGTACTTAGGATTTTTATGAATATTGTTTCCAAAATTCCTTCCAATAGGTCCCAAACACTCACCTGTGGCTTGTCTTGAGCAACTTAGGCTTGTTGCATGCCCCCTCCATGATTGGATGAATTTTTGGGAGGATTCCTTGGCTACCGTAACTTCCTTTATTATTGCTACATTTGTTTCCACAATATCTTTGACCCCCTGCACAATTAGGGTTGTAATTTTTTCTTTTGTTTCATGGGCCTCTTGTTTCACCTTGCCCTATGTAGTTTCTAGTTCTCCAATCACCTTGAGTGCCTCTTCTTGTAGTGTGCCTAAGCATTGTTGAAGGATCTTCTGCTAATATTGCATCCTTTAAACCTCCACATATGATTTCCTCTATGCCAAAATGGTCATCATACGTTTAGCCGATGGAAGTGCATTTATTCTCTTTGAATCTTGTTGGGCCTTTTCCTGCGCCTCTCTTAATATTGCTTCCATGAATTTCATCTCTAGATATTCTACCAGGCATGTTCATATTTTCACACTCTCTATTAAGTAATATTTCTCATGCATATAGGTGAAATCTCCCTTGGATTACTAGACTCCTATTACCAAGACATAAAAGTACAAATGGTTGTTATATTCCTTTTAGATCTAACTGAGCTAATTGAACTAGAAGAAAAAAAGTGTGACATAACTTATTATGATGATTGTCCTCTATGCTCCAATCCCTAGGATTGATTTCTAAGCTCCTTAAAGCAGATCTGATCTTGCAAAGAACAATGAATATACCTTTCTTCTATCCTATATAATTAACCAAACAAATCTATCTATGAATACTGAATGAAAATAGACAAGTAATTGTGAAATTACACATACTTGAAGGAAAAAGGCCAAGTATATTAATTAGAGAACCTAAAGCTTGTTCTTCAAAGGAAGAAAGAAGAGTCGATTATGGCCTCGACCACTTCCAACAAGATAGTGAAAGGACAGAAAAGGAAACAAATAAGTTACTGTCCTTTTGTGCAGAGCTCCGAAAGGATGCAGAAGCTCTGACACATAAGGCTCATCTCCATCCCATTGAAGAACTTAGGAAAAACAAGATGATGAAATAATTTTTGAGGAAATACGGTAGAGTATAAACAATAAGCATGAGAGAGCATCTCCATCCCATTGAATAACTTAGGAAAAACAAGACGATGAAAGAATTTTTTGAGGAAATACGGTAGAGTATAAACAATAAGCATGAGAGAGCTCAATCAACAACAAAGGAGACAATAGAAGTAATGGAAGAACACCTCATCCAAACAACCAATATTCAGACCATGATTCAAGCATTCATGGCCAATTTGATGAGGGATATGAAGACTCTATCTAACAATTCAACATCCCACACATCCTCTATAATACCCTAGGTTAAACCCCAATTGTAATGTACATATAGGTTGGTGATCCAGAATATTTTGGGCCAAAGTGATTTTGTATATGTGTTTTGAGGCCAAATTTCATGTGTTATTAAAGGTTGGAGAGCCCGGATGCTAAGGCTAGTGAGCCTATCATTGAAATATGTAATCACAGTCAAATTATGAATAAAATACATCATTGTTGTAGACCTTATCAAACAAAAGAGTATGGGGGGATATAACTCCACACTAGAAGGGAAAGAGGGCTAAGACTCTAGGAAGAAGGGCTAAGCCAAGGAAATATTATAATAATGTTTTCAAAAGTACAAAGCATGGAGTATGTATTTATCCTAATTTCCCAAAGTTGGGAATGAGTCACCAAGTTGAGTAAAATATATTTCATAAGGTCACTGGTGTCAAGTTAAAGGAATGAAAATATAATTTTGATAACTTAGTGAAATTAGGATCTTTTCCAATCATTCTTACCATCATTCTCTCATGTTCACTCTATCATCTAGCTTATGTAATTGTAATTGGGAAAGTTTGGAAGATGTGGATAATGAGTACTTGAATATAGATGAAGAGGTAGGTTGTCACACTTGTGTTCTATTGAATAAATGGGTTGTCAATCCTGTGAGAATTCTCTCCAGGTGAGAGGACTTTTGGAAATTTTTTTCCCAAGGTGCCAAGATGTAGTTACAGGGCTCGGAGACTTCCAGTCCGACATGTTGTTGAAACCCCGAAAAGGAAGTGGGGTAGCTGAAGGATTGTTGAGAAGATAAGGGGAACACTTCCTGAGATAGGACAAGAATGTGGGGAATGAGAGTTTGTAGGATGTTTTCTAGAGTTGGCACTTGAGTCTATGTATTGTTTTCATTAATGGACCTTATCCTAGCTTAGGATTCCTTTTTCCTAGTGGAGTTTTAATCCCAGCTCGGGGGTGACCTGCTGGTGAGATTTTATGAGTAGTAGAGTCTAAGGCTGGGAGGAATGTCTGATATCTACACACAGTTGGTTATTTACCATTAAAAGATAATTGTATTTTTATATGTTTACATGTTATTTATTGTGTGTATTATTTTGTTGAGTAATATGTATACCTTTATGTTAATTATGTATGCTTAAAATGAATATGGATATGCATGAATTGTTTGTTATTTTCATTACATATTTATTTGCATATGCACAACATGTTATTATATAAATGGTATTAGAGTTCAAAATTTTCATGTGGAATTTCCCAACTTGAGGTTGGGGATACTACAATGTGGTATCAAAGAATTTTTTTGTTGAGTGGCCAGTAATGGGGACGTTACAATGTAGTATTAGAGAAAATTTATGTTGAGTGGTTGGTAATGAAAATGTTACAATGTGGTATCAAATCCATAGGTTCAACACTAGACCTAGAATGGGCCAAAGATAGAACACAAAAGTAAAATTTGCAGAGTATGCATGCAAACTATTCCACATAATGTTAGAAAGGGATGTTTGCAACATGTTTGTTGAAATTTTTGTAGTGAAATTGGGAAATTTCATGAGTAATTGAGGAAAATTATCCCATGGATTAAAAAAATCCTCAATTTTAATATTAATCTAGGAATTTTCAAGATTGTAATTGGTCAAATTATGGAGTTACAGTGAAGCCATAGAAAAATTGGGAAACAATCTCGAATTTTTGAGTGAATTCAAGTGAAATATGTTCCCATAAATGCCCATTAGTCGTATGTGGAATTAATCGGTCAGATAGGGTCTAATTTGGCCACAACAAATTTACTTTCATATTTCCATGGAGGTTAGGGCAAACAATAAAAAATTATGAATTTCTGGAAAAATTCAAAAATTGGGAAAATATGGAAAAATTTGGGTTTTTTTCCATATATGATGTCAGTATGATGTGGTAGTGATGTGGAAGAGGTGACTTGGAATTCCACAGTGATAGGTCCATGGTGGCATGTGCACGGTGGGGTTGGTGACACGGTGGCAGGTGACATGGGGGCTATGTGAGATAGTGGTATGGTGAATACCATAAACCATTGTCACATGGCTAGCAAGTGGTTTTGGATTACAACCATTGTACCATGCGACACCATTCATATTATGCCACGTAGAAAGGTAAAATCACCATTACACCCCAAATGAATTTTAACTCTCGTGCATGTTTGGGATGTGACATGCACTTTCAACCGTTAATCTCACTCGATCTCCACTGTCAAATCTGGGAGACATGCAAGTTTGCGTGCACCAAGGAAAAATGTGTGGGATGGGACTTGACCATCCTCACAACCAATAAAAAGGTGCCATGTGGGAATTTGATAGTCAAGGTGATACCCTTGTCCCATCTGAGGTTAGATAAGTACCAGCTAGGCAGGTGGGTTCATAAAGTATTATTATTTTATTCAATTTTAAGGTCTTCATAAAGGGAAAATGGATAAAGGAGAGAAGAAATAAGTAAGAGAAAGTGTTTTAGGTGGACATGGATGGACCAGGTGGACCAGGAGGTTTAAATGGAATCATATTGGGTTTCTAGGTGGACCTGAAATTCTAGATTAGTCGTCAAGTCAGCAGAAAACAATCATTTTTCTCAAATATTTACATTATTTTACAAGTCATGAACTTGTAAGTCATTTTAGAATACCTAAACAATGTTTTTAGCTACTCAAAACCACGATAAAAGAGTGTACCAAGGTTTACTTGATCTCTACATATCAAATAAAATATCTCGTAGAGATATTTCTAATGGTATAAACGGTTCGTCGAATGGAGTTAGTCTGAGGGAGTTATAGGCCAAACAATGGAAGGTAAATTTTGAGACCGGTTGACTTCTGAGGGCCATAACATCCTGCTCCAAAATTGGATTGGGGAACATGAGAAGTCCATGAAAATATCTTTGGCCATATAATACAACCATGGAGTCAAACGGAAATATGGGCACCTGCAAATGCATAGGAGGACATAGAAGGCACCTATAGCATTCAAGGCTAACAAGATAAAATGGTCTGAAACTTTAGCAAGTTGGATATAGTAGCTTGAAGCTTAGATGAAGGTGAAACTTGGCCATAATTTCCAAAATATGGCCATGAAGGAACCCAGTTTATATCTTATCAAAATTCCAAAGGAGAAGGTGAAGCATTCATAAGAACAATTAAAATTTGCACCTAGTTAAAGGATGTGTTGAAGGAGTGAATGGGTAATATTCAAATGACCATAATTTTTTTCTCAAGACTCATAATTGAGAAAGAAAGAATTCATTAGAAAGGTATTGGATAGAGGACTCCATATATTCACCCGAAAACATGAATTGGATAGTCACATTTACAAGAGGCCATAAATACTGTGTATGGTGTATTAAAAAGAGCGGGATGGTGCATAAACTAATAAATTTGTTAAATTTATTTTAGTCTAACAAATCCTATTACCTGCACATTTTGTAGAGATAAGATCAAATAGAGTGGAACGGGATCAAAAAAATATCAGAGGCATGAAATATGCATAGATAACTTACATCCATGAATATGAAGTCATGGGGTTGAAGTCAGGGGGTTGTATGTCATCATGGGTAATGCAGAGACAAATTCAAATGAGCATGGAGAAGGAAAGGAGGAGAGCATGAACTTGGTGGAGACCATAAAGAGTCTGCAAAAATATGTCCAAAGTTATAAATATGATAAAGAGAGTCTTATGAAATCAAAGGAACAACAAGATGTCTTCAACGTCAAGTTTCTATAGAGATTGGACATAATAGAGAAGAAAATGGATAAGGAGACATAATCAAGCAAGTCAATAATTCACAGGTCCCAGGATAAAAAGAAGAGAGACAATAAGTGTTGATAGGCACCATCATCATTAGCCAAGGAATATTTTTAGTTGGTCCCATAGTATTTCATGTCCATCTCTTGTCAGAAAGAAGGTCTAGAGTGGATGAATTAAAAGGAGAAATGAATAATATTAAGCCTCCTACTTTTGATGGTGAGCATAAGAAAGATGAATATGTAGAGACCTGGTTGTTGGGCATGAGGAAATATTTTTAGTATTACTCCTCACAAACAAAAGGGAGAATTGTGATCTATCAGCTCAAGGGGAAGGAATCAATGTGGTGGGACCAGTTTGTGCAACTAAAACACATTGATGAGAAGAATATTACTTGGAGGAAGTTCAAGAGGTATTTTCAAAAGAAGTACTTAACCGAGCATTAATATAATAGAAAAATGAAGGAGTTCTCTGAACTCAAGCTTGGGAGTATGACCATGGATGAGTATGAAAGGATATTCTTAGAGCTAATGAAATGTGTTGAATTCATCAAGGATTAGCAAGCCAACATTCAAAGGTCCTTGAGTGGGATGCCATCAGTTTTCAGTGATAAGATATAATATGATGATCCCAAGACACTGGAGGAAACCATAAGGAGATCCAAGTGTCTTTATTATCATCATAGAGGAATACCGACTTTCCAAAAGGCTTGGGAAGACAAGAAGAAAAACAAGATGGAGGAGAGGAATAAGGGGACCAAGCCACCATTATTCATAAATAGTTCTCAAGGATAGCTAATTTCTAAAGAGCCCAGAATGACAGAAACATTGGGGAAAATTCCAAGGGAGCAACCTATGAAATATCGAGGTTGTGAAGGAGATGATATGTACAGAGATTTCCTTCATAGAAGTGAAAAAGTGAGGAATGTTCATGATGTACAACATGATGATACAATTGAGGATGTGGGTGAAATCATGCTAAGGATATATGCAACCTTGGAAAACAAGCAAGTTGAGTTCTAGTCCCACATAATTGAAGTGGAAGGTAAGATTAATGACCAACCCATTGTTATTTTAATTGATTCAGGAGCTAGTCATAGTTATCTAGATCTTAAGATGGTGGAAAGATTCCTCTTTCCAAGAAGCAAGCTTGGGAAATATTGGTTGGTGCAACTAGCTACATGAGCTAAGAGAAGTAATAATGAGATGTTTAAGGAATGTCCAATGGATAACAATGGAATAAACACAAAGGAAAATCTGAATATCATACCTTTGGGCTCATATGATTGCCTCATTCGTATCGATTGGTTGGAAAAACATCGTATTGTCCTATATTGTTATAACAAGGATTTTACTTGCTTGGATGAGGAAGGGAACTTGAGAATAGTACAGGGTATTTCAAGGGTAGTAACTATCAGGGAAGTTGTATCCTTTTAGTTGAAGAAAATCTTTAGGAAAGACTTCCAACTATTTGCAACTCATATGGAAGAGACAACTAAGCATAAAGTGACAAATATTGAGCAATATCTTGTCCTAAAAGAGTTTGAAGATGTATTTAAGGAGATATCAGGTTAACCACTGTTATAACCCTAAAATGCACCATACAGGTTTACCTGGCATCAGGCCAACTCATGCCTCTTCCTAGCCAAAGCCATGCTGAGTATTTCCTCAAAAAACCACTTAAAACAAACAATCTGCGCCCTAACTTATCACTGGGCGCGGGCAACCGCTTGCTGTCCTCTTACTGCACGCGGGTATCCGCGGGCTAGCCCAAAACAGCCCGCGAGTACCTAACAATGCAAAAAATCAGGGAAGTTTCCGCCGAGACACGAGGCTTTTTGTCAATTAACTGAAACTCTCTGCCATGCATGGCTGAGAGTTCGACTAAAACCCTAGCTCTTCCTAGCCTATAAAAGGAGGG
>JASDQU010171316.1:0-20454 GCA_032191745.1 Picea mariana
AGAAGGGAGGGGATGAGTCATTCCTGTCTTCTACCATAGGACTTAGAATAACTGAAGGATTTTCATCTTGCAAATTGATGGATTATGTGGGAAGGCATGAGGTCTCAGACTGTAAAATCTCAGAGAAGCGCTTCTTGAACCCTTCATGCTTAATCAACTCGGTTAAGGGCACAGGGATTCTGATCTTTTGAATTTCATGCTCGAAATTAAAAGAAGATGTAAGCCTCGAAATTTCTCTTATTTCAGGAACATGACTCTGAACTATGGGAGAGAGGGGTCGGGTCTTCTTACCACTATGACTGTCCGCTACTTCATTAGCAGGCTTCTCTATTCTAGTGGACTACTCAGGAACATCAGGTGTTACCGCCTTATTTTGGGACCTCAGGTCATATCTGCCTTGGCGGCTTCCAGTCTTGTTTTCCTTGCTCAGTTCATTAAGTTGATTGTCTATGAGGGACTCCTCGTATGTTGATTGAGTGAGATGAGGAAAAGGAGGAGTGTCTCCGAAGCAATGGATTTTAGGATCTATCTCTTCTGCTTCTCCTTCTTCTTCCTCGGCCATAAAATTGTTTTGGAAAGGAGCTTGAATCTTCTGATCTTCTCTGTCTCTTCCCCTTTCCCTTTGCATAGTCAGGGAAGTAATATTGTTTGGCCTCCTGAAACCTCCTTTATTTTCAGCATTTTGAGGGCCCTTGTATGCTTGTCTCCCTTCCACCTTCATTCTCTCCATCTCTGCAGATAGAGACTTCACCATTTTGGTCAGTTCATCCATTTGAGGGTGGGGCATTGATGGGCTAGAAGTTGAGGCTTTGGACCTTCCCTTTCTTCTGTCTACGTCGGCCTTGTTCCTCAGTCTGTTAGCTGCTAATACATTGGATTCCACTTCTATGGCCGCATATTGCATTTGAGCTAAGGAGGTGGCTCTTCTTTCTCTCAGTGACAGACAGAAGTTGAGGCCAAACGCACTAGCATAAGAAATCTTGGCCGAGGCTTCTGAAGGCTTTATTTCGGCAGGGATTTTATTATACATCTTATTAAATATTTTGGAGAAGTCAGAGACAGACTCTCCATCCATCTTCTTCAAAGATCCAAACTCTGTCATGTAATACATGAAATCCTTCCTATCGCCCCACTACCTTAGGAAAACACTATCCAAGGCTTCGATCCCCACGATAGATCTGGGAGCCAATCCTCTAAACCATTTCCTCACCTCGCCATCTAGGCTCTGGACGAAGACTCTCATCCATACATCCTCATTTTCAATGTTCAGGTTGTCTGCATAACTGTAGAAAGCATCCAAATTCTCTTCTGCAGTTATGTCTCCTTCCCCAGTAAACTTGGGCATATATTTCAAGTAATCTCCAGCAGGGAGGGGATTCATAGGATGAGGTAGGATTAAGGGAGCATATTTGGCAGTGAATATGGTGTCCATTCTATTCATAGGGGGGTTAGCACCAGCCATAGTAATATTAGGTGGAGGAGAGCTTGGAGGAGAAGGAGTTCGTGAAGGGGCTACTGGGAATGATTCTTGGAGTGGAGTGGGAAATAAGAGGGGATTTAAGGAGAAGGCCAACGAGATCAAGTCAACAGGTGCTCCTTCTCGTGCAGGAGTGGGGAAAGTTTCTGTAGTCCTGGGTCTATGCCAAGGTACAACTTCGGAGGAGAGGGGAGTGACAAGGATTTCTCCCTCCAATCCCATATCAGGAGGGGAAAACTCAGCAGGAACACTCCCGAAATTTAGGAAACGGGAAACTTCAGAAAACAATCTATTAAGAAATTGAAGAGGAGAAAATGGAGTTCTTACAGAAGGAGATGGCATATTACCTGTTTCGGCGGTGGAAGCTTCTTCTTCAGGGGCCTTTCCTTTTCTGAGAACCACCTCTGGATCAGTTTCAGGTGTAGCTAGAGGTAGTTGTGGATGAGACTGCGTGTGTCTACCTTTGAAAGCCACAATTAACACGACATGTTTGCCATATTGGAGTCATCACAATGGAGTTGTCAGGTGCACATTAGCAATCTTCAAAGGCTCTGATACCTGATGCACCTTCAGAATCAGAGGCTCAATGTCGTTCAATCCCAGGGAAAATTTTCAACTTCATCCCCGGCAACGGTGCCAGAAATGTTAGCGTCAGAAGTCACCCCTAGATTGCAGCAGGGGCAGAGCCCGACACCCATCATTTTATGTCATGATTTACTTAATGGGGTGATCAAATGGAGGTTAAATCAAACGATGTGGTTTCAACTCCAAAACTAGGCTAGGCATGCATGGGCAAGTGAGGTCTTAGATAACTTTAGACAGTGAGTTGTAGTAAGGGTGAGTAGGGGGAAGACTTGTATCAGAGAGATGCAAAGGCCTGTCATAAACATCAGGTTCCTAATAGACAGTGGAAGAAGACATTTAAACGCAAGATTTTCTTACGCTCAAACGCAGAAAACCAGAGACAACAATAGTGCCACAATAAATCCTTTATCACAACATAATTGCCATAATTCGTGCGAATCAGTCGATCACGAACTCTCTTAGTATAAGATGAAAACTAGATGGAGTGAGAAGACTGTCTGTCATTAAACAAGAAATATTACATACAGGTGCATAACCAGAGAACTAGAGTGTGTTAAAACTTTACAATCGGGAGCTTCGCTCTACCATCGATACCTTCAAAAATGCAAAAACTGAATACATATACTTGGGCAGATTTGCCCAACAGAGGCGCACTCGCCCTTCAAGGCGTAGCGTCTCTTCAATTAATATTCGGGTGAAAGTCCTTCATCAGACGTCTTATTAACTTTGCATGGCCTTTGCAGGGGAGGAGTAGCTGAACCAGTAAATGCCGAGTTAACGTGTGCAGACCTCCTCCGGCTAATCGAGAACCCGACATGGTTTCTTTGGAAAAATGGGTACACAGGACCCTCTCGAGCAGTTCGCTTGCCAGACCCTCCATTCCTCACATTTAATGAATGAGGAGAGGTTTCAACCACCCTTTCTCACCTTCATTTACTCCAAGCGAAAACCAGGACCGAGGTCGGATCAAATGGCACTTGGAGATCATGGTAATTCCTTCTGTAAACATACACGATGCCTTCGGCCCTTCCTAAGAAGCTCTTTTCTTTCACAAGTGACCATGGGCTATGACCACGTGCTTATCCCCAAGGCACCCTCGACGTTCGCAAATGGGAAGGAGCTAGTCCTTGCTTCCTGAAATCACGATGAGCGAGAAGGCGGGGAGCCTAATCATGCACCAAGTGTCTCCTTTAGATGGACGGCTGAGACTGCTCCTTGATATTGTGGGACCACCTTTGGGTGATTTTGGCGCTTCGTGCCTTGAGGCTGGGAGGAGGTCGATCCTTGCTCTTTGAGGTCGCGATGTGCAAAGGGATGATAGAACTTAATCGCCCATCATGTACCCTTCTTTTGATCGGATGGCTCGGAACACTTTCGGCGACACTGTGGGCCCGTCATTAAAAGTGCTTTTCATTTTGTGATTCATGAGTCAGAGACCCTTGGTTCCTCTTATTCAACTCTCACTTCCCGAGACAGTGATGCGGGCAGGGCTCCCTGTCTGGTCAGCGCTCTTCACATGTAATCATTGGCTAGGGCCCAAGTACTAGCGCCTCTCACTACTCGTGACCTCATGAGTTGGAGTATCGGACTTTGGTATTCTCCCCTCGTGAAGTCCCAAGACACGATGGTCAACGACGATTGACCTCCTCCCGACACTTTTCGTAACTCGAAATATCACGCAACCAAAGGGATATGGTCTGCCCTTCGAACTCACGAACCCCGAGCTCGAGAAATAACACTGCGCTTGAACTGCTTGTGATCATCGACCCTCATAACTTTGCGAGTGCCTCCTGAAGGATTTCGACCGTTGACTTCCTTAAAACTTTTAGCGCTATACTTGACGTGACTCGGTTAATCTGCAATTACCCATCAATCATTGTTCTGCTCTGTCGCTGAATCCTTTTCGCTGAAGAATGAAATGCTCGCTCGCTTGATTTTAAGTCCGAAAAGGACTTCTTTTATGCGCTGCGCTTGGGCGCTCCTCGTGCAACCTGTAGACCTGTGTATCCCGATGCCGAAGACAAGAAATGTTGCTAACACCTTGGACATGAATGTTTTTTCTCTATAAAAGGGGATTAAGCTAAAATAATCCACCAGTTATTATCCTCACGGAAACGGCTTGGCAGAGTCAACAAATAAAAATCTGATTAAAATAATGAAAAGAACAATGTCGGAAAATCACAAAAAATGGCATAATGCATTATATAACGCACTGTGGGTTGACAGGGTCACCCCAAAAGCATCCATCAGTAATTCTCCTTTCTTCATCGTATATGGAAGATAATCTATCCTTCATCCTCACATCTTTCTCTCCTCACTTCAGTTATCTCAGAAATTTCAGGAGGAAGAATGTCCCCCTTTAGAGAATCGAATAAACGCTTTGCTGAAATTAGAATAAGTTAGGACTCAAGCAAAGAAGAAATTGGGCCAACACCAACAAATTGTTAAAAAATGGTTTGATACAAGTTCATACTTAGATATAAACTTTGACGTAGGAGATTTGGTTCTCAAATGGGACAAAGCACATGAGGATAAAGGAGAACACACTAAGTTTCAAAATTTGTGGTTGGGAGCTTTTGGCATTGGAGAAAAATTAGGTCCTAGCTTCTTTCATTTGAAAAACTTGGAGGGACAGCCAGACACTTCCCCGATGAATGGTCAGACTCTCAAGAAATACTTTTCCTGAGAGGAATAAGACCTTCCCCTGTAAATATCCCTAACTGTTTATATTTTTGTTTTCTAATTGATTATTTTTGTTGTTTTCTTTTATTTTTTAAGGTTTTTTCTGACCCACCATCCATTATTGAAAGGAATTTTCATAATCAGATTTATCACTGAAGGTAGTCTGAAACGGTTAAATCATCTTCAATATTAAGGTTTAACTTATATGATTTTAAGACAGTCATTCTATAAGTCTTTTCCAGAATATTGTTCCTGAAATGTTGTCAAGATCTTAGGGAAGTACGATCACCTTTAAAAATTTTACACCATCCCAACTCTAATGAGATCACCTCAAAGAGCTTCCCCATTCTTGAGATGATTTCTTGATTGAAATATAAATGTCTAAACCATGATTAAAACTATCATTTCTTAAAGAACAAAAAGAAAATATTAATGATCTATTATATATCTGCCTGGCTGTCAAATCTTTAGTATCTCCCCGCTCTCTTGTCATTATGAAGTCTCCAATTTCTATCATTATAAATGACCAAGGAGAGTTGGAAACACTTCAACTTGTGGTAAATGTGTGTAAACCCACCGTGGTACTGAACATGCTTTCTAGTAGTGGGTAAATACGCACATGATACCAAGACAACTTCATTGAGGTATTGAACAGGCCTGCTGGCAGTGAAGCAATGTCGAGTTCAAGATATGTCATGTATGTTTAATAAGTTGATCATATATCATAAGTTTTATATCATGGATAGATGAATTTTGGATGGGATTAAATTACTTGATTAGGTTAAATGAAATCCCTCTCGAGGCTATGAATGCATGTTGGAAACAATGGCCTTGTCAACGGTATTGAAGTTACCATTATAAATATCGTTTCCTTTTGATCAAAACTAACTTTCAAGTTATAATCATCTGTTAGAGAACTCCTTTTGAGTATGAATGTATTAATTTTTCTGAGCTAATATTAATACTTTTAATCTGCTTCAAAACTATTTTAAGTGTTATTCGAATCTTTCTTTTCCCTGATATAAAGTTTTGATGATGCATAGATAACTGCTTTGCCCAGTGAGTCGCCATTGTTGGCAGCCAACAATTCATATTGCTTCATTGATTTTTGAAATGCAAAAACTGCAAAGGAAATTTTTATCCGTTGCCTAATTTTTATTTACAACGAATTTCATTATGGTTTTTGAGTGATTTCTTGGTTGATCATTTTGTTTTAAGATTTATTTTATTGATAAATGACTCATTTACCCATTTCAATTTCATGACTGGCAAGCATGAAATTGAAATCTTCTTGTAAAACACATTAACAAAACTCTAAGGGGTTTCTCCTTGTAAAATCAAAGGAACCTTTGAGAGAACTAAAATCGAATAACATATAAGCTTGGTGGCTTTGTGATCATGTGAAAATTTTATAGTATAAAGGTAGAAACAAATCGTGGGTAAATTATGTTATGATTAAATCGATTTTAAAAGTGTTGATTATTTCCTTACCCTTTGCGATTTTGGTTATGCTTTATTACCTTACCATATGATCTGAATGCTGCTTCAAACTGTTATGTCACTGTATTATCAACATATGACCTAGCTAGTGAATTTTTATGAAACCATTACCTCTCTATCCTGTCCATTAGTGATCACATTCATTTCATCATTTGGATGATCCTTCGTAACCAGAGAATAGCTTTTAGGAGGCGAAGCATTTTTTTAGATTTTCGTCCTCTAGTTTGGGATGTTTAATCAATGCTTAAGGTGGAAGTCATGGTAGCATCCTACCGAGCCCTTATTTTTTGGGTCATCCTTAGCCATTCTAACTATACCATTTGTTTCGGGTTGGCTCAAGCATAGACCCCTTTGTTTTTCATCTTTTGGTATATCGTGCACAATTTGATGGCTCTTGTGGTTAGGGTGGAGCCGAATGGCTCACAAGATTTTCTTTCTCATGATGACATTGTAGATGACCTCGTCCTTTTCAGTTGGGTTAAATTTGTCCAGTCTTTTGAAGGTTTTAACTTGGGAGTTGCATAGGCCTTTTCTAAGACTTTTGATGGTGCAAAATCCAAGGTAGGCGACTTGCAGTTGCAAGTAAATGAAGCATCCATAGTAGAGGCCACAGGTTTGTTGTAGGAAGGGGACTGTTGGTTCAAAAATCTGAAGATAGATGGCATCCCATGGAATTTATTGATGGTATCCAAAAAATCACACTATAACGTAAAAGGTAAGCCTATCCAGTTGTTCAAAACTCGTTGGCATGGCTTGTTGTTGATAATTAAAAAAATTGTGACCTGCGAGGGACATTATGGACTGATTTTTTTATTTCATATACGCCTACTGATGGTATTCCATGGTTTTGAGTTGAACTTGCCTTTTTATTTGCTTAAGAGTCTCCAAAAAATGTCCAGGTTTTACCAAAGACAAAACCCTAACTCTGATTCCAGTTTATTCCACCATGGTCTAATTCGGGTTCTAGTTAATGCCCAACTGTTAATGATAGGAGATAATTGGAAGAGTTTTCTTGTTAGGAATATTTTTGTTCCATTGTCATATGAACCTATTCCTAGTTTACCTTTGTGTGTTAATGAACCTGTTGGTCCAAGTGTATCATCACATTCTTTGCAAAGTTTTCGAGTTGAGATACAAGTCTCAAAATAAGTTGTCTTACCTCCTGATACCCCTATTTAGTTTATTTTGATAGCCGAGGTCACCTCCAAAAAATGAAATTTTGTTCCAAAGAAATACTTGGAAGAAATTATGAGTCTTTTAAGAGATAAGACATCGTTCGCCCCTGATCTTGTACATGCCACAATTAGTAAAGATAAAAATAAAATCAAAAGGCATGGGAAGCAAGTCACATAGGATGTTAATGACCTAGATTTCATAAATAAGAGGAGTGGTATACTTCTGTCAAGGATGACCAGGAACCGATATCAGAACCATGACAAACCCATTCCTACAATTGTCATTGAAGATACGATCTCTATCGACGATTCCAGCTCTTATGCTGCTAGAGTGGATTCTCCCCAATATGATTTTGTTTCAAACTTGCCTCCATTTTTAATGTAACAAGATGGGTTTTCAAGAATCCAGTATGATTTGAAAAAGGCAATGGCGCAAGATAAGTCATTGAACTCAGATAATACTCGCCCCCTACCGATATTGGAAGAAGTATATTGTGAAGAATGTTTCACTTGGATCTAGATGTACTATCAAGATATTCCTTATTTTCAAGATCAACTTAATCAAGTCATGGCTCAAAACATGGTATTGGAAACAGAGAACATCGACTTGAGAGCCAGTGTTCAACAAACTTCCCCCAGAGCTAGCAAAAGATTCAGGAAATCAGGAGATATCATTATCAAAAACTCATCCAACTTCAATGTTGTTATGAAATCGAAATTATCTGATGCCTCTTTTTCAAATGTTTAATGGGTAAAATTTTTTCTTGGAATGAACGTTTTGATTGTTTTATTATAACAAAATTTGTTTTATTTTGTTTTATTAGACTAGCTACAAAATCCTAGATTTTGTAGCTTGTCTATAATTGGTTTATTAGATTCTTTTTTCTAAATTATTTTATGTTTATTTTTCTTCTCAGGATTGAATAGGAACGAGTTGCAAATGGTTGATGGAACAAGTAAATCATTGGAGATGCTCCAAATTTGAAATTTTTCGTTAAAACAATTTCAAAAATATTTTTTATGTAACTATTTTTGTATGCCTATTACAACAGACCTATTTTTGGTTATTTTTTTAGAAAAGACTTTATTAAGGATGGATCTGTCTCTATCTTAGAAGATATGAGAAATAGTTCATGAACTTATTTTCAAATACTGGTACTTGCTCAGAGACAAGGGCATTATTTTTGGGACCTGAAGATGGACTTCTCTTTTTGGGAATGATATGAGATGCAGTGTGTTTTTGGATTTAGTCCTTATGTAAAATGTACAATGTGATTATCGTCATATTACTTTCATATATTTATGAGCATGAAAACATATATGTTATGAATTAGCTTTAGTCTATTTAACACTTATGCTTTCACATTGTGTTTATCTCTTGTATGGTCCATCATTTATGGTTATCATAATCTTTGTGTCTAATCAAATGTCTGTACATTTTGAGTTTACGTCGAATGTTAGAATTTGATTATATCATTTGCAAGATATTGGAGTTGATTCCATCTCTAGACTTTGAATCATATAAAGTCACATGAGAAAAACATTTGTCTTTTTGTTTCTTATATATTGCTTTTGAAATATAAAATCCCTTGAGTTATTTCAGGAAATATCATTCTTTGCCTCTTGTCGTAGATTTCCACTTGGAAATAGGTTAACTGGAGATTGCATTACATAGAAAGACAAATAGCTTAGTGCTTTTTCTTTACCATTGATCAACATCAGGTTAGTTACTTTTCCTTTTAGCTGGTTTATTTATTTTATGAATGAATAATGATTAAATCATTCAAAATTTAAATTCTTTGTTCATTATAGTTATATCATTTCAAATCTTATTCATTCATTTTGTTGTATGTGACTATATAGTAATAGAATAATTACCTTCTCTTATATCTTACTCAAACTTCATTTCAGTAGGTAAACTTTCATTTTCACAAGGCTTTATGCAAACCTTGTATCTAGACAAACATATTGTATATAATAAGACTGTATGCTAGATATATATTAATAGATATGTATCAATTAATGTACATAGTGAGATTGTATAGATAGATAGCTTGTACATTATTTATTTTACCTTAGTGTTTTCATTGGCTAATAGAGCCACAAAACCCGTCAGGGTAGGTTATTTTAAATGACTTCGGTTAACTAGACAAACTCAGACTGGATCTTCCATTCTCGTTGACGGTGTGTCATAAACGCCTGTCGACAAATTTCTCCCAAATTGTATCACATTCTCTCCATATTTCCTATATCTATCGTTGAGGTTGTTGGACCATACTTACCCAGTATTCAGTTGCTTTCCTGAATCAGGAGATGTACTTATCCATCAACATTCAGATGTCATGCTCCTCTTTGTCTCGGCCTTTATGCTCTCCATTTATGTAGTCGATCTGCTCCAAGGACTAATGTTCCTTCTCACACCATATCTATATGTCTTTATAGGTTTCCATCCCCATGAGGGTATCTTCTTGAAAATCGTCTATGCAAGTAGTGAAGATATTCCTTTCACTTGTGAATTGCACATACATTTCTCAGAACTCACTCTTCAGAAGTACTACCGCATGTGTTGAATTATGGTAATACTCTACTTGATGGCATAGATGGTACAACTCTTTCTTCATGGTGGCTACCTCCTATTCATCCCTTCTTTCCCTATCCAAAGTAGCATCGGTTATAGCCATACCTGCTCCAATTAGCTCAATTATCTTGGAATTTTTTGTGTCAAGCAACATCTCCTCTATGGTGACAAGAAGTGTGTTATTGAGCGTGAGCCTCCTTTTATTGCTCGTTATTCTCATCACAACTTTCATTTTTCTATCATAAGTGATCAGATGTATATCGATGATTTCGTCTACTGGTTCAGGAATTTGTTGATCTCCCCAGGTCATAGTGTTTCATAGGCTTCCTGTTGAACACAAATGTTCTATGACCAGTTCTTGTGATTACTTGGAAAGGGAGGTCTCTGTATGCTCTGGTGACTTAGCCTCTTTTTGGTCCTCATCGGCTGGTGGAGTATTTGTCCTATTTGGGGAGATAGGAAAAGGATCATCCTTAGTTGGGGGGTCGGTCATTGAACTATTTATTTTTGGTTGTTGCATTTCCTCTTCCTATTCACCAACACCCACATCATTCTTGGGGATATTATTTTGAAGATGTGTTCCCACTTGGTCAGAAAATTCATTGTCCATAGTGCTTCTAGCCTCATGATCGCCTTCCAGAGAATTTGGGATCACAACGTCGAAAGCTGGAGCAAATGTTTCCCCTATTTCTTCTTCTTCTATGATTGATACTGGTGTCATGTGGGAGACCTCTGAACTTTCCTCATTGTCATATATGGTAATTAAGTCTATGAGGAAATTAGGCACACCCATCCCACTTGATGCTCTTGTAATCATCCATTGAGATGTAATGGTCACTGACTATCCTTCTTGTGGGAAAAAATAGTTGGGGTCTTCTTGATCAGCAGTTTACCCTGAGGGAGTTGTCTCTGATCCATTTATCTCTTCTTCGTGATTGCTTATGTCGATCGGGGTAGTCCTCAAGGGTTTTATCAAAGGGTTAAGTGGGGGATTTTCTTCCGCCCTTTGTATGGCTCTTTGGACTTCTTTCAGTAATAACATCCCCCTCCTTCGTGCCTCTGTTGCTTCTACTACTCTATTTTCACCTCTTACCCTGATATCTTCTTGAGTTGTCTGCTCTATTGTCTCAACCTATTCATCCGTGGTCATCGCTTTGAATTTTTTCATACTCTGGTTATCCCTTCTCTGGAGTACTTCCTCCCAATCATGGGCACCCTTAGTGAAGATTTCATATTCAAAACTATCATGATCATACAACCAATAGAAAGATACATGTGTCGTGTGTTTGTGGACTAAACCCTTGGGATCGCGCATATGAAAGAGTCCTGTGTGAAATTGATCCTCGAGCTGATTCAAACCTTATTGTTTAGCCTGCCCAATGTCTCTAACCATATAAAATCCTATGTGCAAACTATAGGGAATGAAATCTGTCTTCTTGTCTTTGACTAGGGATGCATTATAGCCTTGCAAGATAGTCTTGTAGCGTATCTCTCCCAATATGAGACAATCTGGGACATGAACAGGGAGTAGGTGGGGTGTCTCGATAGCTCTGAACACTTTGATGTAGGTGTTAGTTTCTTCGAAGTACTAGTGGAATACCTTAGCTATCATGTTTTTTGCAGCCACCAAAAGTCGAGGGAACTCCTTTCTAAAAGTTATGAAATATAACCTAGATATGAATTCATCGCATATCAAGGCATATGAGCTCTTGTATCTATTCTATAATAAGATGTTGAAATACACATGTATAGACAATTCAAAAATATGCCAACTCAAATTCATACCTGCAAAAATGTTCCTTGCACATATTACATTCAACGAGTAGGATGCCATGTAGAAGGTCAAAACCTCTCCTTCCTTTGGTGCCTGATCCTCTGAACGATTTATACTGAGATACTTGGAGATAATGGCTCCCCAATTGAAGTTTCTCCCCGAAATCGCCACGGTATATGCCAAGGGAATCCATACCTCTGAAAATTTGGAGCAATCATTTTCTCCATATAACCGACATATTAACGCCAAAAGATACATGTATGGCTCTCAGAGATTTACTGTGTTGTACCAGACAATTCTCCTATTTTTTAATTTCTTGTCCTCCTTCCACCACAAGGCTAGCAATCGGCTGGTATCATGGAACTCATAAAACTTGACCAAAAAGTATGTGTTTAGCCTTTCCTCCAAGTCTCTAAGTTTGTAATAATTTTGAACCTCTATTGGAAGGAAAACACCAACACATTCTCCTTCCTCATTATTGATATTTCACTTCACCATGTATGCATGGTCAATTATTTACCCCAAGGTTTCGATGTAGGGCAGAGTTGGGGTCCGACTAGTCACCAAGTGCAGATTTGACCTCCTAATGTCTTCATCATCCAATATTTGGGCATCTAGATTGATGTCAGGTGTGAACTTAGGGAAATCCTCCTGACTGATCTTGCTATATAGGTCTCCCCAAGGTGGGAGCACCGCTTTAGACCCTGTGGTTTCCTCTGTGTCACCGAACGCTGGAGGCTAGGTAAACTGCTTCTTGGTGGACATGCAGATAACCAACTCTGTCTTTGAGGCAAAATCCAGATCCCTTGCAGTGCTTGGTGTAGATCCTTCCCCGACCTTTGGTTCATTTAGTTTGGGAGACTTGGTGAGCACGTCGTTGTTGGCTTTCTTGGAGGCATTTTATGAAAATAGACAGAGTGATATACCAACCTTTATAAGTATTATAGACGCAATTGCAAATGTAGAAATGATAAAGACAATGCATACCTCTTCCTTACACAGGATTAATCTGGATTAGAGTTAAAAATCAACTGTAAGATCTTCGACGTGTTCTCTCACTCACTACTCTAGGGAATAAAATATTTTTTCATAAAATGGTGTGTTTGAATATGTCTTTGTAATTTAAACGAAGATCATACTTACCTTGTCACATCAGTTCTTAAATTCAAGTGTGTAAATGTGCCATGCACAATCCATCACTAAATATGAACCATGCTTGGGATTAAATGAAATGCAGATTGGTGGCGTAGGAGCAGGTTACTTCGTAGTTCATCGACATATTCAAACTTATACTGTTTGGTCGACACATGGGAAAGTAACGCGGGTTGCACGAAACATTAATTGGCCTCTTAAATAACAAAATCCGATCTTATCTCTGTCGAAAGTATCCCATCAAACTATCGAGCCTTCTCATATTTTCAATACTGGTATGATCAACGTCGAGGGAAAAAGGAAGGGTCTTGAAATAGAACCAAAGCATAGAGCATCCAGGATCGTCGATGTAGAATGTGGAAGGTTCGATGAAAACCCCCGTCATATCATGTCCTATTAGTCTGTCGATAGAAAACGAGTGGATCAATGTCGTCACTTTTCTTGGACATTGTTCGTTGATACCTTAAGGTGAAAGATCCGATGCTGACCCAATACTATCGTAGAATTTTGATGTGGAAATGTTGACCTGGAAGTACAACTATGACATCGGGAACATAAAGATAACACAGGGAAAGACTAAGTCGTATGGACTATTTACACGGCAAAGAGATGTGGCGGTTGATTTTGACTTCTTTGTGAGAAAGATTCCTCAACATCCATGATTTTATTTAGACATGTCTCCCTGACTACCATGCCCTATTCTATCGACGTCGACAATCGATGATCGACGAAGTGTTTAAAGTTAATGTTTCCGTAGTTTTTTCTCTCAAATTCCACCGATGCCAAAGATGTATCAGCGATCGATGGTTGGAGTTGGTGATCATTCCTACTCATGATTTACCTCTTGAATTTCATCGATGTCGAAAAAGTATTGTCAATGTTAAAGGACTGTCTTGTAGACCAAAATTCGTCAATCGACGATCGTTTGAAAACATGCACATTTTGGGTATTTCACACAATATTACTTAGAAAATTGAATCTGTCATATTTTTTTTAAACCAAACAAAATATGGTCAATGATAAGGCTTAAAAATAAACAATCCATTCATTCATGACACAAAATATTCTTCAAAAAAATGAAAAGTGGTACCCAAAAGAAAAAAACAAATCGAAAATTCTTTAGGGTGTGTTAAGTGCTCAACAAACCCCTAAAACATGTTAGAAAAGAAGCCCCATCATTTGACAGTCGGACCAAATGTTTTTCTATGGGAATTTCTCATCTTGGTAACTTTTGGGAAGATTAGTGCTCCCATGCTCATACATAAGGAGCGCTAGTGCTCCTTGTCCATCTCAAGGGAAGCATTGTAGAACTATGTTGCCCATTCTAAGGGAGTAGTGATTTGGTTGAGGAAATCTTGGAAGAAATCCCATTTTCTTCTAAAGACAGCTATGGATGTATCGAGTTGGTTTGGATCGAACTAACTCCAGGTATTCTTATAAGAGAGATATCACAACTATTGGATTCATATCCTCAATTAATTCCAAATATACCCAAGGCAGTTGAGACTCTCAAAGCCTATAAATGGAGGCATTCCCATGGTAAACAAGGAGGGAAAAATTAGCAAAGAATTTTTATTTTGATTGTTGATATTTTGAGAAAGGGTTGGACAAGGACGAATTGGAGAGGCTACTACAACATCATTTGAAGATTTTGAGTTTCTTCTTGAAGTTCTCATCTAATATACTTGGCCTATTTCCTTCAAGTATGTGGTTTCATGCACTTTTCTATGTTTAAATTGATTTGCATAGATGAATTTTATTTTCATAATCCATTAGAGTAGAAGGAAGTCTCTTATTTTCGTTGTTCATTGCAAGTATTGAATTTCACCGGGAATTAGATCAAGCTTGCGGATAGGAGCAACTAGGAAAAAGGTCATAAACAAAGTACATCCTACTTTACCTTCTCCTCTCTTTTTCGATAAGAAAAATGAGTTTATAGGAATGGTAGTGTCTAAATGATTGTTTTTGTCTTGGTATAGGGGTCAATAATCCAAGGGAAATTTCACCTATCTACAGGGGAATATTTTTTCTTTCTTGGTATAGGGGTCAATAATACAAGGGAAAGTTCACCTGTCTGTAGGGGAATATTTTCGTAACAGAAATTGGCGACTCCAATGGGGATCAAATTTTTAGGTTTTTCTTTCCTTGGTTCATCCATGTAATTTTCCTATCCTTAGATCCTATCTATTGATTTAATCTTTCTTTACATCTCTTTTGTCTTTGCTAAGTTGTCTCACAGTTCCTCTTATTGGATTCTCCTGAGTTACTGAGATTTTTAGGCTTTTTCTCAAACTTTTCTTAGAACTAGTGCCCCTCTGCAAGTCAAATTAGAGTGTTTTTTCTTAATAAATGCTCCCCTAGAGTCTACTAGGGAGTGTTGTAATGCTTCGGTGCTTTGGTTACCAGAGCATCGATTTTCCTTTCTTTGGGAAATTTCAGGCTTTTTTGCTTGTTGGGTATAGTCTTTGGATTCCTTTCTCTGACTCAGATCTTATTATGTTTGATCTTGTCCTCTATTTGACTCAAAATTACTACCTTGCATTCTTATTATTCCTCATTGATTTTTTGTTGTCTTTCCTTATTGCAAAATCGACCTTTCTCTTTCATAATTGGTTTCTTTTTGCCACTCTTCTAGATTATCTGATTGATTGGAGGTTTTTACAAGGAAGGTCATCGATAATAGTAATTTTTTCTTTATCTTTGATCCCTTACTCAATTCCTAAAGACTATAAAGTATGAAATTTTTTTTCTTAATGTTTTCTTTGAGTGAATAGTTTGGTAATTATTTTTCTTTCAGGATCTATTTTATTGCTAAGAGTGTCTTTGTTTATGTGCTTTTTGCTTCTTACTTTTTCAAATCATAGTAGTGACCCTTTTTCATTTTTAGTGAAAGAAAGAAGCATCAAACGCACATCTTAGTTTGCATCCACAATCAACCAAAGAAATATTTGTATGCATTGGTTTTGGATATTGAAAAGGTCTTCTTTATAATTTGGCAATTCTATGAATTCTTGTTTGAGAACAAAAGCATAAAATTTCACATTCTTGAGTGTTTGTTAGTGAAAAAAGAAAAGAAACTCTTCTCCTTCCCATAGCTAGAATTTCATTGAAAACAAATTTTTCATATCATTATTTTTACCTTTTTGTGGAGTCGAGTCTCAAACATCATCAGTTTCACTATCATTCACTCTTGTGTAACAAACAACCACAAAAATGAACGGTAATTGAAATTGAACTAGATTTTTTTTTTTTGGATGTTTACACCAACAATAGGCTAGGACTAGAGCTTTGGAATAGGCCGTGAGAATAACTTTCCAAAGAATTGAAGACAAATTCAGAATCTTGTGATAGGGAGAATAAATCCAACCTTTGTATAAGCATAGTTGGGATCCCCTTCTCATGCAGGGGTTAAATAGAAGGTCACGTTCGGGAGAGAAACAAATATTATCCCTCTGAGGCTTAACCAATCCTAGTGGTATGATCGTATATTGGGGTTTCTTCTTGAGGATACACTGTTTACATTGGTCTTGGAGATGTTGATACTGAGAGGGGGGTGAATCAGTATCAAGTACAATTTAAAACCTTTTTAAACTTATACATAAACCATTCAACTATATCCAATGAGAAAGGAACAATAGTATAAGAGTTACACCAATACACCACAGTACACCATGCACAACATATGAGAAATAATCAATAGTTATTGTTCAAGGGAAGTAATGACTTCCAAAGGTAGCTACGGATTCCAAATATAAAGGGAGGGATAAATCTCCAAGAGGAAAATAAAATCAACCAATATCAATATAGGATTTAACTCTCTATCCTTTCCCCTTCCTTCCACACAAGAATATATGAGAGATAATAAAACTTTACATTAAATCATCACCATCAACCAACCATCACATAGAACCTGATAATGCTTCCTGAGACTTCTTCAATTTATGCAATTCTTCAATTATTGTAATAATATGATCCTGTCGATAATATTACTCAATGTATTCTTTGAAAATTGTCCAAGTTTCACCCCTTGAATCCTCCCCAAAAATAAGTTATAAAGAGAATGGTAGACTTTGTTCAATTATGGTTTATTCAGGAGACCGAACTTGTACATAATGCCCCGTGCTCAATATTTAACATCCGATTCTGAAACTCACACACAAGAACCTAAAGTCTGTACTATTTCCAATGCAATGTGTCCCACTTCATTTGGATTCTCTATGAATAAGTTATGATTGTTTTACTCAGAACACCTATTTATTGACTAGCTTCAGGACTAGTCAAAAACCCTATCTTCCACAGAGTGTATCTCCATAATTATAGAAAATCAAGATATGAAAATTTTACCACATGTACCTTGATATGTATTCTCAATTCCATAGCAATTTCACCATCTGAATCGTTCTAGAAAAACATTTATTGCGAAAATGGTAAGATGACCTGAAAAATAACATACCTTAGAACACATCACCAAAAGACTTCATCCTCCCTTGAAATCCCGCCTTATTTACTTCTGATTTCCTTTGAAATTCGACTTGTGTATCAAATGAATGTATAATGATATTTATTTATACCATTTATGTCACTTCCTTTTAACATTATGGCTGACCTGACACTTTATTATTTTGTAATTTTGTTCTTTAATTATTTTCAGGGCCTACATGTACTTCCTTCTTCAATTCACTTTGGCATCTTCAAAAATTCATTTCTCCTCAACCATGAAGATCCACGTGATGTGCCACATACCACCAGAAACAACATGATGTATACTATCCATCCATGGGTGTTGTATCTACATGTGCATTGTCCTTCATGTACAAATACCTTAATCAATATTGCGGTCCAAAACCCATGACTAGGGTTGACATCAATGACAACAACCAATCTTCCAACAAGAGCTTCATGAATTCTGAATCTATTTAGGGTCCTCTAGAGTTTTTCAGTCCATTTGTCCTTAGTTTTCTTGAAGAACTTTGGACAATGATATCCTACCCATACATTCAGACTCAATTGTTGATTGTACCCTCCCAGAGGTTGATTGCAATTTGGTATCCTTAGTGGCCATAATATTTGGGGTCCTTACACAAGGTGATAGTGAAGGAAAGTCTTTACTATACCTGGAATAGACGTTGGTCAAAATCACTGGGGCTCCTTGGAGGGTAACGCATGGGTAAAATCGTGAGGGGGCTTGCACCAAGGTGTAAGTCTATTAATCAGGCTGCCAACGTAATTGGTCCACCCACTCATATCCTAGCCCCTTCTCAATTTTATCACACGATGTTAGATTTCATCACCAACTAGTACGCTCATTGAGAAAAGTGATGCAGGAGCATTTCCATCAGCATTTAAAGAGGCTAGGTGGAGGACAACTCAGCACCTAGAGTGCATATTTCAAACTCTTTTTGAATTCCAAGGAGGGCACGCCATTTTGTTTTGAAAGGATCTTAATTTAAATATTTTAAATGTTTTGAGGCATGAGTCATCACATAAGGCCGCTGAAGTTGTAATTGTTTTAATTATCATATAAGGTTGTACAGGTATTGAGTATCGACTCATATATGAATGTAATTTCCATTCAATGTAATAGTCCTTAGTACATGAATGTATTAACTATGATATGATAGCACTAAGGTAGTCTGGAGGGAAGGCTCGAGAATCCTCTCCATGTATAAATATATGTATTTTATGCCCAAATGAGGTTTTGAATGTTATTGTTATTGTTGTTGAAAGCATTGTTGAAGCTTATGAAGAGGTGTAGAGAGATGTATGAGTCCATGTACACATTTTACTGAATGATTACAAGCATAGAGGTTTGATTCCAAATGTATGGTGTTTTGTTCATTTGAATTATTTAAGTACATGTGATGTTTCTTAATGCTCTATGTGTTTTATTTGTTTATGTATCTTTTATGGATGGATATTTTTTTCATGGTTAAGTGTGGAAACCTTTAATGTTTCCATAATTTTCACTTGTTTCTCTTCTGAGATTCCTTGTGAAAGGAGTGCATAGTGCCCACAAGGAGTTCATAGGCCGAGATGAGATAGACTCACAAGCTCAGAAGAGATAACATGAATCTATAGTTGAAGTGAAAGGAGTGCACAATTGCTTAGTGGAGAGAAAAGATTGGAGAAGACCCATGCAAGGAGTTGTTATCGGACTAATCGGTAGGTGCGGACACTAACAGATCTCCCTAGATCCACCTGGATCTAGAAAAAAACAAGACAGGACATGACTCTTTCCCTAAGTTGTAATCATTGAATCTTCTAATAAGGAGGGATACGTGACACACCTTTATATCGCTTCCTTAGGTCTTTGTTGCTCCTGCTTCACTCCGATGCTCTCGTGAGGTCAAGACCAAGACAATACAAACCACCCAAAGTGAAGATAGCAAAATGTATTCAACATCAACTTATGCATATGATCAAGGAATTACACAATAAAGTAAGAGTGAATTTATGGGAAAGGGACATACCGTTGTATCATATTAATTGAAAGTAGAAGATACAACCTGATTGCCTTGATGTCGCAAGATTTATTTCAGTGACCCTTTGTTCCAACACACACACTTGCTCTATGCTTGCATGAAGAAGATATGATTCCTCTTTATAGACCAACTAGAGCCTTCAAGCCTCTGTCCAAGCAGGGTTCTTCACACAATTCTTACATCAATTCTTCATTCAATCTTGCTTAACCTTTTCCATGAGAAACCTTTAAATATATAGGAGAAGGAGAGATGGTTACATGAATGAGGATGATCCCATCAAATCTGAGAAGTCAGTAAAATGACAACCATACGAATGCCAACTCATTTTCTAGAAGATTCCCTTCTAGAACCCTCGAGACCTCTTCTCTTTTCCAAGCTTGCAAACAGGTTCGCACCCTATGTATGGAGCAAACTGTGAGAAGTTTGCACCCTAGGTGTAGGTGGCCTGTGAGAATGAGGGATTCTCGCACCCTAGGTCATATGTAGCTTGCAAACTTACTTTAAAAATATGTTTCTGGATGGAGACAAGATCCACTTTTCTCAGGCAAAAAGTCCTTGTTGGGAGCCTGAATACACCATTGTTAATACATCACCAAGATGACCAAAATCATGTGTAACAGAATGCCCCCCAAAGTATGAGGTTGGAATCAGTGATAGTCAAAATACTTTGTAAACTGCGTGTGTGAATCAGAAACAAGGAGTGCACCTAATCGAATACCTACAAACAACCAAGCATCTGCAGAATATAATATTAGTTCTGAGGTAGGCATTCCCATACTCAGATCACAAACGGATGACATTACGAGCATGGGTCATGGCCACCAATCATACACCGTGGATCCATGCTATCAAAAATGTTACATAGCCACCAGGAATACACTGTGGATCTATGTGAGAAGACTCAAATTAGGACGACATAGCCATGTGACATACGAAGTGGATCTATGTGTCGATGCAAATCATACATACTCCATCGCATCCTGGATAAAAAAGATGAAATCCAGGGTCTTCAATCCCATCACCTGAAAGTATGAATCTAGCCATGTGAT
>JASDQU010171319.1:21849-32503 GCA_032191745.1 Picea mariana
GTCCCTTGTGGTCTAGTCAACAAAAGTCCTCTTTTGGGTTGTTGTGTTTCTTCCTTTCCTAGGGAAATTTGGATTTCTTTGATTCCATTCGTTTCAAATTAAAGAGTCTTGTATTCCTCAAAATTTGTTGCTAGGGTGCGTTTGGAAACTCTTTTAACAAACATGGAAATTGAAGTCGGTAGAGGATTTGTGTAAACTTCAATTTGTAATTATTGTGTAGGTTTTGCATCTTTTTGGAACTTGTTTAGGATCATGGTAAACCATTGATTAAAGTCTTTAAATTTTTCTCTAGGGAAATTAGTGGAAGTGAATAGTTGAACCATTAGATCCCTAATTGTGGTTTCACATGCAAACATGTCTAGGCAGTCCTTTTGGAATTTGGTCCAACTAGTTATGGAACCAACAAGGAGGTTGAAATACCAAGTCGAGGATGAATTTTTAATGGTTTAAGGAAAAGTTTGACAAACTACATCCTCGTGTTGCACATTCATTAACTAGCTAGACATTATAAATTTCTTAACATGATCTTCTAACAACCCAGATCTTTCAGGATTAAAATTGGGTAGTAATTTATTCGGATTTATTTGTAAGATATGTAAACGACCGGGTAAGGACAAGGCATATATGACCAACAAAGGTTGGTTATTCCCTTCATGGTTATCTTCATTATTCTCATTGATTTGATATGATTTGTAGTTTGAAGCTTCTGAATCATATTCTTCTTCTTCTTACTCTAGATCTTATTCAGATTTAGAATAAGTACTTGCAGGTGGAGTGACCATTGGTGTGTTAGGGATTAATCCAAAAGGTTGTTCTATTTCAATTAAGGAAAAGTCTAGTAAGTCTTTAACTATGTGTATGAAAGTATGTTCTGCAGTGGATACAACATGTATTATAGTTCTTCTACTTTGAGGGATTAATGGAGTTAAGGGTGATTCTCCTATATGCCTAGATTACACTCTGGTGATTCTCCTCGATGCGTTAACTTCCTCATGAGAGATTACGTATGGGATTTTAAGGTGAGAATCATTGCTTTCCTCAGCTTGAGGTGAGGTATTGGATGTATTATTCTCTTCATTCTTTGGATTTACTTTATGTGGATTGTGTGTATGACTTGTCATGCATCAACCCTCCTTATGGCGCCAATTTCGTCGAGGGGGATAGATTCCATTTAACTCAATAAGAGGGATCACACCTGAGGACAAGGCCCAATTACACTCTTCCTGTTTTTCATGGAATAATCCTCTAAATTAATGAATTGACAACCATTCAATGGGATTTAAGATTGGTCAATTTTGTATCTTTTTTTTTTCCTATTTTTTGGGGAATGGTTTTTTGTATTCTTAAAACAAATTTATTACCAAAAATTACTTGAGGGGATAACCTCTTGGGTGAGGCACAATGAAAATAACATGTGGCTAACAAGAAGCAACTATGCTATACAATCACATAAAAAAAAGGGGTATAAAGAATGAAATTCTTCTTAAAGATAAATTTTCAAAAGAAACATAAATAAGAAGTAACATATTAATTGATTTATATACCTCAGGGAAATAATTCCCTCAAAGATTTAATAAAGAATTATTTAATCATGCTTGCAAATTTAGAGCTATAGACCTGTTAGTTACCAAGAAATAATTCCATAATTACTAATTATCGAACTAAATCCAAACACTTRCTAACATACAAATTTAAAATACAATATGAAATTGATGATAGTAGCATTCACGATTTGGAAGATAACTTGGTAAAAGGAAAATCTTACTAGACATTAGTAAAACAATGATAGAGCTCAAAAGAATCCACCCTTTAATTGTCAAATACACAGTGTTTGAATCCAAMTTATGTTCTCGAGAGGAGCTTCCCTATTAATTTTTGAAAGTAGTTCTCAAGTACAATAAAACAAAAAATTGTTTTGCCAAAGGTCCTTAACTATTGGGAAAATCCTTTTATTTATAGAAACTCATCAAACCAAAAATAATAATTTCATTGGTTTCAAATACATAAAAAATAAATTGATTCAATATGACTCAGGTGATCTAAGAGTTGTTGAGCTTGTGTGTTCATCCATATATTCAACTCACTGAGAGTAAATCTTGGCACACTTGTCTCCATATGTAAATCCATGTTGGTCCATTGGCATAGTCAATGCATGCTTGGTGTCTCGCAATCGCCCAATATACTTTTTCACTTTGTTATCCAACTTCTCCAATTGATCGATGATCCTCACTTGATCAACGACATACTTTTTCACATGTCCTTGTTCCACAACAATTATATTGTTGACCTCATGCTCATACTTTTCAACCCCTCATTGCAAAATTACTGATACTTGATTTATCGACCAAAATTCCATGGGGGAACCAAAATTCAGTAATCATAGATCAACCGTAGACTAGTTCACTTTCTCCAGCACCCAATTGTAGTGCTCCCATTCTTATTATACTTTGTTAGTCAATTCTTCCACATTCATCACCCAATGCTTTTCCACCAAATGCATCTGAGTTAGTCATTCATCCAAGAAGAGTTCTGTGTTGTGGTCCTCTACACCCTTATCTATTTTCATCTCTCTGATGAAATTGGCTCTATATCATGCTCTACCCCCCCTCTCTCCCAAGTAAAAAAGAATCCTCTTGAAGGAAAAGTGATTTCATCACAAAATATTCCTACATGCCAAGGTGCTTGTCATGTTCCTCCAACAAGTCTTTCTTCAAGTTCACCACCCCTCTATATCCTTGATGATATTGTACATGATGCTTTAGGGAGGATATCTCTAGCCTGCCTTGATCTATTTCTCTTTCTTATATAATTTTTTTATCAAGTGAGTCATGGGAGATGGATAGGCCTGCTAAATAAATCTAGCTCATATTTTCTTTCTTAATGTCCATGATCACCTCCTTGGAGCTACACAGTACACTACTATCAAGTGATTTATTCCTCTTCCCATGCGTTCTATTAACTATGGACATCCTTTTCCTGTCATAAGAAAATGATTCTAAGTTATCCACTTTATCCTCCACTTGTTGAGGGATGGGATGATCACCCCAAGGAAGGATGTTACTTAAAATTCGAGGAGTATAGAAGTGTTCTAAAATGGGATCCTGAGTTTTCTCTTTTCCTAGAGAATCCTTATATTTTCCTTCATATTTCTCACTAGGATTCACTTAATCTATGGAAGTATATTGGGGTTTATCCTGAGTTTCTTCTCCTTTCTTTTACCTTATAGATGATGAGGCATACAGTAAGATTTCATCTATCTTGTCAACATATTTAACATTGTTTGTAGTTTTCTTGAGAGTGGTGTTGATTTCCTCTTTGTTTTATCGGTTGTGCTTTTCATCTCCCCCACCTATATATTTACCATACTTTTTATTGTGTTCCTACTTGTCATCTTGATCAGGTTGAGTGCTTTGTATATCTGTGTCTCCCCCCTGGATTCCAAGCAAGGGTACCTCTAATTCTTGTCCACCAGGTGAACCTTGATCTTGCTCACTACTGGTTGATAAGGTGTCATATTTTTCTAAGTGAGTATCATGCTCACTGCTACGATTTCCTATTTCCATTTTCTTCTCACCTATTAGGTTTTTTGGGGGTTTCTCTTTATTTGCATTATCATTTATGATGGGGATAGTAGTCTCCACTACCTTTTCCTCATATTTTTTTAAATCAATAAATTATGTAGGATTCATAACAGTGGTATATTTTTCTTGGTTCTCCTTAAAAATATGCTTTTATTCAACCTTCTCTCTTTCTAGCCACTCCATATGCTCTTTCTTCCTCTATTTTTCTTCTTCTTCATATCTCTTCCTCCGCTCATCGGCTAGATCTTTCTCTTGCTTCTTACTTACAACTTCTATGCCCTATCAAGAATTTTATTCTTGGTCCTTTTTCATTTTCTCTATGTATTCTTTCACTGCTACATCCTCCTCATCCTTCTTTCACTATTGTTCCTATTGTCTTCTTTCTTCTTCCTATTCTTTCATAATCCTCTCTTGCTCTACTTGCAAGGATTGTTTTTATTTCTCTTCTTTGATCCTCTCTTGTTCTTCCTTTTTCTATTTATCAACTTCCTTTCTAGAAGAGGCTCCTAGATTGACCATTGTAATATTTTTTACTAGAGGTAAAATGGGAAAATATTTATTTTTGGGTCATATTTAATCTTTTCTATCTCATGTCAGTCTTGGGAATGTTTGGTGAATAGATCCTCTTATCACTTCTCATGGGCATATGGAGAGCTAAAGATTCCCTGCTCAACATGCCTTAGAACGAAACCTTTGGGGTCATGTTTCCTAAATTTTCTAGTCATGAACTTATAATCTAGATGTACAAGTCCTTCTTGCTTTGCATGCTTCACCACGAAATATTCTATCTGAAAACCATAAGGGATGAATAGACTCCTTTTTTTCTTTAGCAAAGTGATATTGAACCCCTACATAATAGATTGGTAGTAGATTTCTTCAACTGCAGGTATGTCAGGTAAATAAATTGGTAATAGGTATGGTGGACTAGTAGCCCCATAAATCCTCAACTATGTATGTTTATCCTCTAAGTACTAGTTTACTATACATGTTAAGATATTTTTTTCCTTCTTGGAAAATCTAGGACACTATTTCCCAAATATGAGAAAGTAAATATATGCCATGAAGAAGTCACAAATATAGGAGTAAAAATTATTATACCTGCTCTCCCATGACATGTTGAAATAGATGTGCAATGGAAGCTCAAATACTTTCCAAATGAGTGATAGAATAGGGACAATACTCCAAAACACAACACATCCAAGAGGAAATATACCATATAAAAAGTGGGGAGAGAACCAAGATATGGTGATTGTGCTTGGCTAATCCTTATACTAAGTTGTTGGGAGATAATACCTCCCTAATTAAACTTCCTTCCCCACATCAGTACATGATAGGCCAATGGCAGCTAGACTTTAGAGCATTGAGAACAATCTCTTTCCCCATATAGTCTACACAGAAGGATAATGGAATACCTGTAGGGATCTCTCAAAATAGTAATGGTATACTTGCCTTAGGATTGATTAACAATTTTTTTGTCTTTTTTCCACCAATTTCCCAATATCCTTCTGGTTTCATATTTTTGATAAAATGCAATCATGAATTTTTTAGTGAGAGATTCATCGACTTCTAGGAATTTGTAATAGGTATTGAAATATTGAGCAAGAAAAGAGATGATACATTCTCCCTTGTCATTGAAAATCCTACAAGCTTGGGAATCAATGTGACTGATAACCCATTACATCATCGCTATGCATAGCATGACAGGTGATCTTGTAGCTATAGAGTATAACAATGATTTGCAAATTTCTAAGAACACCGTGTCATCCAAATCCTTGAGTTCTAGGTTTTTATGGGGGGTTGACTCAGGGTAGTCTTCATTATTAAGTTTTTTAAGAAATTATTTCAAAGAAGGAATTGGAACTTGGGTAGAAGCTCTACCTCCTATCCATGGTTATGTATTGCCAAATAGTGACACTAGTGTTGAAAAWTTCTTTGGGGTTATCCTGTTGAGAGGCTCTATGCTCTTGTATGTTGGGGTTTCTTCCACTCATGGAGGTGGAGAAATGGAGCCAGATTTAACATCTCCAGTCTTCCTCCTCGACTTCTTGGGAATTGTTTGTGCAGGATCTCTTCTAGGTCGCTTCATGTATACAAACAACATTTCAAGGTGAGAAACTAACACAATAGTGTTATTAAGACTCAATTACACATAATAAAACATACGTGTTACCAAATGAAGCTAGAGTGACATTGAAATAGAGCTCACCTGAAAGAAAAATGCTTGGTGTGTAGCCACTGGTCAGTTAATTTTCTTAGAACATTAGGTGAAATAAAGTTTCAATCTCCAATGTCTAGAACTAGAGAGAGTTAGTAGGTGTTCTCAATGAAAACTAGTCTTAGGAAGAGTTAATAATGAAGCAATTTCGGGGAAAGTGTGTTTTTACCTACCAAATATAAATCCAAAAGGATCTCAAGGAGTTATGGAATGTAATTTCACTAAAATTAGTCTCCGTTGGCCTTCAATGATTGATTTGATGCATAGAAGTGACCATCGAGAGGTTTTAAAATGTTTTTTTGGCACTCTTTGAGTTAGTCAATTTCAGGCGCTGGGAGTTATCCTTTCACAACACAATCCTATCGCCAATGTGGTTATGATCGATCCAAAATATATAATGATGAAATATCCTTGCATTTGTGCAGGTGATGTGGTTGATCGACATGGAATATAGACCCAACATGTTGACACTAGATAGGGGGACTGGTTGGTTGACGCATCGAGGGGCCCACCATAATTGTGAACAAGGGGAAATTACAGGACCATTGATTCAATGATGTGACTTTAGTCCATACTTTTTATCGGACAATGAACATCATTTTACATTCAAAAAACCATCAAGTATCATGTGGAAGTGTGAGTGACATGGATGATTGAAATGGCATGTAAGATAGGATGTGTCGATGTTTTAGTGGTTTACTGGTAAGTGGATTTGTCAGTGGCCCCACCTTGATGACAAGGAGGGGACGAGCTATAATTTTATTAAATTGATGGTCCATATTTTTTAGATTTTTTGAGATACTTGCAGAGAAGATCTATCTAACAATAAAAAATACATGGTTTGCAATGGTGGATGAAGAGAGAAGCCAAAAAATAGGAGAAAAGAATGAAATAATTTCTATTATTCGAGTACAAGAATGTTACAATACAAGTGATATACTTTGTATGACAAACTAAATCACCATAGTGTCTAAGATAATGCACATTAAGAGTTTTATAGAGAGATGTGACACACACTCGTAGTCATTGAAGTCAACTTCCAACTAGTCCTAACTAACTCGCTATGTGATCATCAGTTAACTAGATAAACCAAAGTGAAATGAGGAGGATATCACTCACACATGTGGAATGCACTTTACTAGTGATGATCCCAATGGAAGTATGCATTCATGGTGATGATCCTGAGGTTAGCATGCAACACTTGGTGATAAAGCCAAGGTTGACAAGTAACACTTTACTCAACTAGTCTAACTGAAAGGTAATTGAGGTTTGACTAGAGGGTCTATGGCACCCTTGTCTAGGGGATAATATCCTCAATGAGGGGAGAATATCTCTGGCTAAGGGACCCTCAACATATCCAAATAAACTTAGGAAAATAAAATTAAAGGAACGTCYTAGGTGTGTCTAATATCTATAACACCCGCCCATGAACACTACAGAGGCCATGTTAGATACACATCAACAATGCAACTAACAAACAATGAAATAAATTAAAGAAAGAAAGAAAACCTAATAGGAAACCYCCCCCTCAAAATACAATGTATCGAAATAAGAGAAACCCAGTTGCTAGGCAATTGTGTCCTTCACTCAAAGACGATCGCACAAACTATGGAATTTTTTCTCAGTAAAATTCTTGGTGAAGATGCCATCATTCTGCTCAACAAAAGSGTAGTAATGAAAATCAATGACCCTATCATGAACTAGCTCCCTAAAAAAATGCATATGGATCTCGATRTGTTTTATCCAATGTCTTTGTACTAGATCTTGATAGAATTTAAGTGTACTCTAGTCGTCACACCAAATCACATTCAAATGGTGTAACTAAATGTTGATCTCAATGAGGAAGTTTTGTAGCCATAGTGTCTGCATTGTGATGTTGAATTCTCCCCTATACTCAACCCCTACTGAAGATATAGAAATATATGACTGCATTTTTCTCGACCAATAGATTGGGATAGATCCTAAACTCAACATGTACTCGGAGGTGGAATTGTGATCGATGCCATCACTAGCCCAATTAGAATCGATGAATCCCATGAGATCCAACTTGCAACCTAATGCATATTGGATCCCATAACTCATGGTTCCCTAAATTTATTTGAGGATGATCTTGGAAGCCTTCCAATGTAACTCATGTGGCTCATTCATGTACTTGAAGACTAACCCTACTAAATATGATAGATCTGGTTGGGTGTGGGTGAGATATATAAGAATCCCCACAAGATGTCAATACAAGGTGTTCTCCACCTGTTAGTGTATCTCAACCGTCCTCAAGTCTAACTCTAGATAAGAAGGGTGTAGATGTATACTTGAATCCAAGGAGTTCAGTTATACTTCAAGAAAATGGACCCTCATTTGATATTGATTTCCAAAGAGACCATACATAGTGGTCCAGATCTCATTTAGGGTATTGCATGCATTGATGTGAAACCATAGATTGGGAGAAATAGACATGCATAGGAGACCGTGAGCCTCATCCATGCAATTGAAGAAATTGGATTTTTCTACTGTTAAGGTGGATTTTTCTTCTATGGCCAGGGATATCCGATACAAGCCTCTACCCATGAGTTGGTGTAGAATTCTTTTCTTCCATTTGAATTAATTATATGGCATTAGAATTGTATATGCGAGACATTCCATCTTTCTTGTTTCTTTGTTCCATCTTCGGTACATGCAAAAGAGTGTTGGTGATGATCCTTGGTAGAATCTTGTGGGCTCTGATGCCATGTATATTTTATGAGATACATGCACAAAATATATATCTAACAATGAAACATACAGAACTTCCAATGGTGGATGAAGAGAGAAGAAAAAAGATAGGAGAAAATAATGAAAGTATTTATATTATTCGAGTAAGAGAATGTTACAATACAAGTGATATACTCTGTATGAACAAATAACTCTCCATTGTAGCCAATATAATGCACATTAGGAGTGTTTTAGAGAGATGTGACACACATTGGTAGTCATTGGAGTCAATTGCCACCTAGTCCTAGTTAATAGGCCATGCGCGGTCGTCAATTAACTAGATAAACGAGAGTGAAATGAGGAGGATATCAGTCACACATAAGGAATGTGATTTACTGGTGATGATCCTAATGCAAGTATGAATTGATGTTTATGATACGAAGGTTAGAATGCAACACTTGGTGATAAAGCTAAGGTTGGCATGTAACACTTCACTGAACTAGTCTAAGTGAAAGGTAACTGAGGATTGAATGGAGGGTATGTGGAACCCTTTTCTAGGGGAGAATATCTCAAAATAAGGGACCCTAAATATATCCAAATAATATTAGGAAAATAAAATGAAACAAAAATCCTAGGTGTGTGTAATATCTCAAACAAATTTAACTTCTCATTCAATCATACGATTAGCGTTGTCTTATGTGTAAAACCCATCGGGCATTGGGTCTGACTGTGGGCATAGACAATGGATGGGCTAGCCAATCCAATCGACATCCGATCAGTTCATCGACATCGGTGCATGAGTGTGAATGTTTTCAAGAGAAAACACCGTAATTAGTCTATTGATGATGAACCTACATAACAGTGAGTGACATGGTGTGCTGACGTGCCATAGTATGTGTTAGCACCCTATAATTTCCCTGGTTGAGGAGGAAATAGACAGGGGTAACCACAAAATCGCTTGGAGTCAAGGATATATCCCTGCAAGACTCAGAGAGGGATCTGTCTGTATGAAATAACTTTATTTGAAGGGGATGTTAGGCTAGTTATTACTGTGCACAGGTTTGTTTCTGGATTTGGTATATTTGGGAGATTGAAAACTCAAATTTACATTGGGTCATGGGGTCTACCTTTCTGAAAATGGATCTATCTCAGGTTTATAAGATTGTCTCCACAAGGAAGGATAGAAATACTCCTTGATAAAATTGAATCAAATAAAAGTGAAGGAGAGGAAAATCCATCAAGAAAAGGAGCAACTAAGAATTCCTATGCTCAACTTCAGACGAAAACATGCAGATCATTAAAAGACCAGAAACAAAGTGCACGTAAACAAATTATATTCTTAATATTTATTTTAATGATTAGATTATGGAAAACATGAAATGGATCTAGAGAGTAAGAAAATAGTTACCTAGAGAGGAAAAACATCACCAGGGAGTCTAACAAAAGAATCTTGTAGAGACAACTTTTTATTTTTGGAAGATCATTAGTAAAATTACAAAGTATCCCCTGTGGGGCATGAATCAAAAGATAAACAATCAACCCTTGGTAAATTCAACTTGTTACAATATATGGAACAGATGCTCCCTAGGCTCAGGAGGTCAAATTCAACCACCTCATCCAAAAATAGAAATAAATCGTTGAAAATCTTGAATTGTCCACCATGAAAGACGGGCCGAACTTCTTAAAAAAGGGGTCCACTCAGACATTTGTTTCTCCTAAATGGTGACACCTGTGTATAAACTGAAAGAGTTTATTTTATATGAGCATGTTATGGAAAAAAATCTCTTTCGGTTTTTCCAAATTCATCTTTAGTTCTTAGAAATAACTCCTGCAAAATCCGGATTGAAACGGGAAAAAATGAAAAACTGAAAAATGGGGCTCAAAGATGGCTTCGATTCTCCCAACTGTTGGAACCTGTGTAAATTTTGAGAGATATTTTGTTATTCATCCTGTGATGAACAAAATATCTCTCGAATTTTGAAAATTCGTTCCCATTTTCCTGGAATCCTTCCCAGAAGTCGACTGGTCAAAACTGGAAAAAGAATGGTTTTGTGAAATTGTGGGGACGGTTTTCCAGGAGTAAAGTGGTTTTCTCAGACCCCCTGGGGTGGTAAGTGGTATTGGGAGGGGGGGTCCAATTTCACCATGCCATGACAAGTGTCCCTCCCAA
>JASDQU010171322.1:10225-21098 GCA_032191745.1 Picea mariana
TGTAGTGTCGTTAAGTGAATGTGGAATGGTCTTAGGTAGTCCATACTTATATGATCATAAGGCAATCTTCTACAAGACAAATAATCAATATCAATTAACCAAAGCATGTCAAGATTATGTGGTTCATGCTCATCATGTTAAGGAAAATAAAACACTTCAAACAATGGAACAATTAAAGAAGGCAGTTCAAGCAAGAAACAAACCAAGAATTGTTTCAAATGAAGTAATCAATCTTAAGTAAGAACAGGAAATGATTTTTGAATGGAAAATCAATCATAAGTTGCTTCAAGATAAGCTCATGTCATGCAAATATTACAAGTATATCAGCTCATTTGCAATAATCTTTTTGATTCTATCATTAGTAATGTTGTCTACATGGATGATAGTGGCTTCAGTAAGATGTAACAGGGTTCAAATGGCTAACAATATGTTGTCAGTTGTCATGATTGTGTTACAGTTGATCTTGATGAGACAAGTGCACAGGACAGAGTTCAGAGATAGAGGACAATCTGGGTGGCCTATCCTGAGCTTGTTGACTAGTCAGTAACCTTTTAGGGACCAAAAGGTCCTTTAGTGGGGAGGTGTGATCTAGAATCAGATCTAGGAGCTTAACAGGGCTCAAAAAGGCTCAAAAATGAAAGTTCTCAGAATCAGACGAAACCAATTCCATTGCGATTGGCTCGTCGCGTTGATTCCGACCATATATTCACTTTCTTAAATGGGCACCGTATGCGATATTTATCACACTCTGATCGTTTTCCCAAACAGCTAAAAAGTAAAAAAAAAGTCAATAGTCAAAAGGTTATGTGGCACTCTCTGGAGGTGACACGTGGTAGTGACAGAGGTGACATGTGGCAAGTTGCATGGTTGACTGGACAGGCACAGGGACCAATAGAAAGTTGACAAGTGGCATCATTTTCCATGAATAAGGAAGTGCCATGTGGCCCAGACTAGGGCTGCCACGTGGCACTCAGTGGTTAGCTCGATTGTTTGAATAGAAAAATTGTAATGGAGCTCATGGGGTTTGATCCCATGACCAACAGAGAAAGCCCTTTGGTAAAGTCCCAGCCACCAATGTGTTTCACATGTTCCTTGTTTAAACAAGCCACTTTATATTTATTTAAAGTGCATTTGTTTTGATATGGGCGGAAGAGGGTTGGGGCTAAGCCCCAGCCCATGGTTCATTTTGTACTATGTAACCACAGCTAAAAGGGGCGCGGGTGCAATACGATAACCACCTATGGGGGTTAATGCAATAAACTTGGGCCTTTCCATATATCCAGGGGCATAACGACTGACCTAGATATTGGGGGCTACACCAAAAAGAGGAGTGGTTGTGCGCACATAGGAATAGGGCTCGGCCATATGGCCTTCACACAGGACCGAGTGACATATTTTGGGGGGGCAGCGTGTTAAGGATAAGAGCTTGGCCACATGGCACATTACTTGTGACCATGACCCCTAAAAAAGGGGGTTGCACCTTGTCTATGCATATTTTGGGTTTTAATTTTATATTAGTGATTTTATTTAATTTATTAGCCAGTTTTTAGAGGATTTTGCCCATTTTTGGGAGATATTGGGCATTTTTGGAGCCCAGATTTTGGGAGGAAGTTGGGGATGGATAACCAAATTCAGATATATAAAAAATAGTCCTATTTGAGGCCATGGATGACATTCAGAGAAAATTTATGCTGAAGGGAAGCCAAGCCAAAGCCATTTTTATGCAGGGAAGTTGTTGAGGAACAGACGCTTGTGGGCCATTTCTGGGAGCTCCGATCATCCATTTTGCATGCTGTTTCTTCTGTTAGGTTTTAGAGATCTGGAAGAACATGACCAGATCAGTATTGTAGCCTAATAGCACTACTATTATGTACTTTTTGAGCTTTGAACAGAAATAAAGAAGCCTTCCCCACTGAGACAAAGGCCTGGAGACGTAGGCAATTTTGTGCCAAATTCCGTTATCACTTCTCTTGTTATGGTTTGTTGTTCTTATTGGTTCAGTTCAGATATGTATTTTGTATTATGGCTATGATATATTCTCTCATCTTCATCCTCTTTCATTAGCTTCTTAAATGGTTAATAATCACATGCAATTAATAACTCAACCACAGTCATTGAAAGATCTTTTCGGATCACATACCTTCCCTACAACTCTTCCTCCAACCATGAAACACATCGCAATAATTAATATGATTTTGACTATGGCACATCAATCCTTTGAATCACCTTATATGTGGATTGTACCTACTCCCTTAGAGTTTGATACACTAGGTGAAACTATGCCACTTAGTCCTACAAAAGCCGAATACAACGCCATTTAGTTTGCCTCTCCTTCACTAGATGTCCAACATCTACTGGAGTCTACTACATATTCATTACCATCCTGGTTAGATTCCCTATCCTATACTTTTGATTACATCCTACATATTTTTCCATCAGATGAATCTATTATGGAAATGCTTAGTATCGAGGAGGCACCATGGGATGACAACCACCATCGTTAATCCTTTCTTCCTAGTTTGGATGAGATCAAGAAAGATATTTCCTCTATCTTTCCTACTCATATCGTCGACTCTCCCAAATCTTCAATACTCACTCAAGATACCATCTCCGAGGGGAATTTGGGAAATATCTCTCACACGATTACTGTCAACATATCCATTAAAGAAGGTATTGTGGAAAACATACAACTAGGGGCCATCTTTTTAGTTGAAGAAGTTGAAACTTATACCGCCTTGTTTAAAGAATTTTGCGACATATTCGCCTGGAGCTATGAATAAATTATAGGGATATATCCTTCAATATTTGTGCATGAAATCAAAACTTACCCAAGACTTAAACCTGTGATAAATAAACATTACTTGGTTCATTCCAAAAAAACCATGGCAATCAAGGCAGAAGTCGAAAAATTATTAAAATCTGGTTTTATTTATCCTGTCCCTTTGACCGAATGGGTTTCCAACATCATTTCGATCGCCAAGAAACAAGGGACAATTCATGTTTTTTTCTATTATAGAGATCTTAATAAGGCTTGTCCAGAGGACAACCACCCTACACCCTTTATCGACCAAATTATCGATACCTGTGTCGAAACCGTCATCTTCTCTTTTATGGATGGATTTTTTGGATATAACCATATCGAGATTTTACCATCTAATCAACACAAAACAACCTTCATCTTCCCATGGGGGACTTTTTCCTATCAGAAGTTACCTTTTGGCCTTAAAAATGTTGGAGCCACCTTTCAGCGAGTTATGTCGTATGCGTTCCATGACATCAAACATATTGTTGAACCTTATCTCGATGAAATGCCAGCTCACTTGACTCATCGACGAGACCATATTTTTAATACCCATAGGTCGACCCCAACTGTAAATCTAAATACAAATGTACTTAAGCTGGTGAGTCATTTGAAATAATTTTGCATGTACCTTCCAAGGTATAGTGCGCACATGTACTATGCACTAAAATGATGAAGTGTGTACATTCCAGGATACTGCGTGCAACAAACTTAAGTGTTCACGATTTTGAGGCCAGAGAGCCTTTCTGTATATGTTGTGTTTTGAGGCTGGTGAGCCAAGGTGAAGAAATGACAATATATTTATAATGTAAATGTAATCACACACAAATATTAATGAAAATCACATCATTGTGGTAGACCAACCATGTAAAAGAGTATGGGGGACTAAAATCCACTAGTTAGGGAAAGGGGGCTAAAAGTTAAGGATAAAGGGCTAATATAGGGAGCTTAAGACAAAAAAGAATATTATATTAATATTCCTTTAAATTATAAAGTATGGATAATTATTTCATCCTAAGTTCTCAATATGTGGACAAGTGGGCCAAATAAGTTCTCAACATGACAAGTGTCGATTTGGGAACATTCTTACATATAGTTTGGAATTAGTTCATTTTCCATCATTCCATCATCATGAACTCAGGCATTCAACTATCCTTTGTACCTTCTTGTACCCATACCTATACCCATACATGTACCTAGATAACTTAGGAGCTAGACTGAAGAAGCGAGTTGCCAGGCCCGTGGGATATTGAAGAGGCAAGTTGTCAGGCCCGTGAGAAATTCTCTCTAGGTGAGAGAATTGTTGGGAATTGATTTCCCAAAGGTGCCAAACTTCAGCTATAGGGCTCTGAGACTTCCTGTATGGCCTTTTATTGAAGTCCTGGAAAGAAAGTGGGGCAACTGAAGGATTGTTGAGCAGAGAAGTGGCACACTTCCTGGGGTGGGAAAAACATGTGGGGAATGAGGGACTGTAGGCTATTAGTTCAAGTTGGCACCTGTGATAGATTTTTTCTTGTTGTTTGAGATACATCAACCTGGTTAGGAATCCCTTTACCTGGGTGGAGTTTAGTCACAGCTTGGGGGTGACCCACTGCTAAGAGTTTTGAGCAATGTGGTTTAAGGTTCAGAGGAACGTGGAAGGTTTGCATGGAGTTGGTGATATTTTTACCAAGATAAGTGTCAATTATGTGTTAAATTACATGTTGCATTATTATGTATGCATTTATTTTTATGGGTTTTTCATGTGTGTGATGCATGTGTATTTTTATTATTATTCTGTATGAATCTCTGCATTTGTAGAGTTTTTATATGTTTTAATTTGTACATAGTTCAAAAATTTTATGTGGCATAACCCAGTTGGATGTTGGGGATGCTACAATATGGTATCAGAGCCCCAATATTCAACACTGAGCCTGGATGGGCTGAGCAAGTTGAATTGAAGTGAAATTTCACAAAGAATTGATTTTGAAGTTTCCAAATTTCAAGTTATAGTGCATCCATGGTAAAAATTAGAAGCAATTGCGTGGAATTGGGAAAAAGCCCCAATTTATGTTGTTAAATTCATGGGAAAATTGATAAATTTGGCCAAGTGGTGATATATTCTTAATTTAATATCTATTCTATCAAATTCATACCTATAATTGGTTGAATTCGAAGTTACAAGGAAGCCATGAGAGATGGAGTGATATTAGTTGATTAAAATTCTCAATTTGTGAATTGGGTTTGGGAAAAATTTGTTCTGGAAATGTCAACCAACAATGATTGGTTGTTGCAGAGGTTGAATTGGTGTTATCGGAGTTAAATTGAACAAATTTCATAGTTGCATAATGTCCATGGTAAAAATTGGGAAAAGTTTGGCAAAAGCCCCAAATTTCTGCAGCGAAATTCATGAGGAATTGATGCACAAAAAAATGAAGGTACGCAGGTGTGCACACTAAAAATGCATTATGAACAGTGAAATCTTGTGATGTGTGGAAAATAAGGGTGTGTGGCTACGCACACTAAAATTTGGTGCTTCAAAGTACAATTTGGGATGCACGAAAAAATATTGTTGCGGGGGTGTGCACACTTAAATTTGGTGTTGCGCGGTGTAGAATTGGTAATGCATGAAAAATAATGGTGATCAGGTGTATGCACTTAAATTTGGAACTAACCAATGAATAATTGGTCATGCACAAAAAATAACGGTGCGTGGGTGTGCGCACTTAAATTTGGCACTGTGTGGTGCAAAATTGATAATGCATGAAAAATAACGATGCACGGGTGTGCGCACTTAAATTTGGCGCTACATGGAGAAGAACTAGTGAAGCGAAGAAAATAATAGTGCATGGATGTGTGCACTAAATTTATCACTGCTCAGTGATGATTGGGTGGCGCATGCGTAATATTTGCGAGCACGGTGTGCACTTGCATAATATTGGTGTGCGAAGAATTGACAGAGCGCAGAGGAATTTTGTTGGTGCACATGCAATGTTGGTATGCAATGCATGCATACTGAATATTCCTGTTGTGTGACAATTAAATTAATGGTGTGCATGGAGTAATGGTTCACATTGGGAGCGTACTAAACTTTGGCATGGTGTGACACGTAGAGTGCAATGTGCGCAGAATATTAGCATGCGACACAAAAATTGCGCGCAATAGGTAGTAGTGCATGAACAAAAATTGTGCGTGGTGTAAACCAGGGAAGCTCAAATGAAAGAGCCAAAAGAGATATTTCTAATTGTGTAAACAATTCTTCAAACAAATATTTTATGAGGAAGTTACAGGATAAACAATGGAGGGTAAATTTTAAGATCCAACTAACTTCGAAGGGGCATAACTTTCGTCTCCGGAATCAGCTTGAGGCACATGAGCAGTCTATGGAAAGATATGGAACCATAGAAAACATTCCTAGAGATGAATTAAAATTTTGTGCATGTTAAAAATGTTTAATATGGAACAGAAGGTACCTGTAGCATTCCATACCAAAAACACTAATTGGCCTAGAACTTCAACACGCTGTAACTAGCAGCCCAGAACCTAGAAAAATGTGAAAATTGGAGAGAGTGTCTAAAATATGTATATGAAGAAACCCAATTTAGATCCTACCAAAAATCTAATGGATTAGGTGCAAAAATGCATAATTACAATGCATATTTACACCAAGTTGAAGTGTGAACAAAAGAATTAATGGACAATTTTCAAATAACCATAAATTTATGCTCAAGACTCATAATTGAGAATGGAAGCAGGAGTTATAAAGGTCTTGGATAGTAGAATATAAAAATTCACCCAGAAAATTGATATGGGCAGTAAATTTATCAGGAAATTAGAATAAAGAACTCTAATGCATTATTGAACCAAAATTGTACATAATTTCATGAATTTGTTAAATTATTTAGCCTAACAAAAATTTTTGGATGCACATTTTGCAGAGATAACAACTGTTAGATGAAATTAGGATCAACATAGAGTGCATAGGGATGGAAGATAAGCATAGGGTTTGCATTCAGGAATATGAGATCAAAGGGATGGATGTACATATGGGCATTGAAGGAACAAACTCAAATGGACATGGAGAAGGAAAGGAAGATAACATGAATATGGTAGAGACCATTAAAAATTTGCAAAAGGATGTCCAAATCCAAAAATTTAATCATGAAAGGATTATGAAATCCAAGGAGTAGCAGGAGGACTTCAACATGAATTTAATGTAGAGCTTGAACATAATATAAAAGAAATTAGATAAGGAGAGTGGCTCAAAAAAATCAAGAAGTCACAGGTCTCCTGATGAGAAAATAAGAACAAGAAGTGTTAGCAGACATCACCATCACACCCCGAGGAATTCCAATAGGAGAGAACACAAAATCTCAATTCCATCCCTTGTCAGGAAGCATAAGAGGTCTTGGGTGGATGAGCTACGAAGAGAAATGAACAAAATCAAACCTCCTACATTTGATGGTGAGAACAAGAAGGATGAAGATGCAGAGACATGGCTGCTAGGTACGAGAAAATATTTTCAATTGAATAATTACTCTTCCCATGCATAAGGAAGAGTTACCATCTATCAACTCAAGGGAAAAGAATCCATGTGGTGGGATCATCTTGTGCAGGTGCAACACATTAAACAGAAAAATGTTCCTTGGAAGGAATTCAAAAAGTATTTCAAAAAGAAATGCTTGACTAAGTGATACTATGAAAAGAAAATGAAAGAGTTCTTTGAACTCAAATTGGGGAGTATGACCATAGATAAATATGAAATAAAGTTTTTAGAATTATTGAAGTGTGTTTCTTTCATCAAGGATGAGACATTTAAGATTCATAAGTATTTGGGTGGATTTCCATCATTCATCAGTGATAAAATACAATATGATGATCTAAAAACATTGGAGGAGACCACAAGGAGAGATAAATGACTATATTATCAACAAAAATCAAGTACAACTTTCCAAAAATATTGGGAAGACAAGAAGAAATTCAAGATGGATCAGAGGAAGAAGGGGACTAATCCACCATTCTTCAGAAATAGTCCTCAGGGACAATCAACTTCCATATAACCTAGAACGATTGAGACGAGGGGTAAAAGGTCAAGGAAACCACCTATTCAATGTTGGGATTGTAAAGGAGATCGTATTTTTAGAGATTGCCCTCACAGAGGTGAAAAAGTGAGAAATATTCACAATGTAAAACAAGCTGAAATAGTGGAGGACATGGGCATAAATGTACCAAGGATCTATGCAGCCCTGGACAACAAGCAAGTAGATTTTCAGTCACATATGATTGAAGTGGAAGGTATGATCAACAACCAAACCATTTCTATTTTAATTGATTCAAGAGCTAGTCATAGTTATATAGATCCTAATATGGTGGAAAGATTTCATTTTCCAAGAAGAAATGATGGAAAATATTGTTTGGTGCAGCTGGATATCAGAGCCAAAAGAAAAGTTAATGATATGGTTAAGTCATATCCTATGGACATGAATGGACTGAACACCAGGGAAAATTTGAACCTCTTTCCTCTAGGTTCCTATGATTGTCTAATTGGGATGGATAGGTTGGACCAACATCATGCTATCCTAGACTTTCATAACAAGGAATTTACTTTCCTAGATGGTGAAGGGAGCCTAAGGACAGTATGGGGAATTTCCAGGGAAGTAATTGTCAGAGAAATTTCAGCATTGCAGCTGAAGAAAAGTTACAAAAAAGGGTCTCAAATATTTGCAGCAGATATGGAAGAGACACCTAAATATAAGGTGTCAAATATTGAAGATTATGCAGTCCTAAAAGAGTTTGAAGTTGTATTTAAATAAATAACAGGATTACCCCGTAAAAGAGACATTGATTTCTCCATCAAGTTGATGCCTGGAGAAGCCCCAATATCCAAGACCCCTTACAGGATGAGTACACCATAATTGAATGAACTGCAAATGCAACTTGAAGAGATTCTGAAGAAGGGGTATAGACACCCAAGTGTGTCACCTTGGGGTTCCTCAGTATTATTTGTGAAGAAAAAGGATGGAACATTGATACTTATCATTGAATTCAGGCAGTTTAACAAGGTAGCTGTGAAGAATAAATATCCTTTGCCAAGGATCGATGACTTCTTTGATAAGTTGAAAGATGAAAAAATATTCTCCTAGATTGATCTCAGGTCAGGTTATCATAAAGTAAGAATTAAAGAATAAGACATCATAAAGAATACTTTTAGAACAAGGTATGGTCATTATGAGTTCACAGTGGTGTAATTTGGTTTATCAAATGCACTAGTTGTCTTCATGTGTTTAATGAATGGTATTTCCATAGAATACTTAGATAAGTTTGCCATTGTGTTTTAAGATGAAATTATTATATATTCTAAGTTGGAGGAATAGCATGAACAACACTTGAAGATGGTATTACAGGTATTAAGGGAGCATCAATTATATGCCAAATTGAGAAAGTGCTCATTTTATCAGAAGAAAATTCATTATTTTGAACATATCATTTCACAGGAAGGGATAGCAGTGGATCCTGAGAAGAAAGAGGCCATTCAAGGATGGCCAACACCAAAGAATGTGACAGAGGTGTTACACACCAAAATTCCACACTTAAGTACCTCACCCTAAGTTTTGCAAGTGTCATGAAAGTGCCACATACACTAACACCATGAAAGAAATTTTTTCACAATGTCTAGTCAATGTGGAGGAGAAATATATTATATGAAGGTCAAAATACTATGTGCACATGAATTAATTATTAATATTCATAAAAAGGAAATTTTTTTAGTGAGAGAATGCACCTTACATTTGGTTTCTTATTTTCAAGGAGAGGTTGAGAATCTCATGGATGGTTGAGATATTTTCTCAAACTGAAATCCTAATTTGGTGGATGTTGAGAGATATTTCCTCCTTAAAATACTTGAGAGATATTTTCTCCCTAACATTCTTGAGAGATATTTTCTCCCTAAAATCCTTGAGAGATATTTTCTCAGGGATGGTGGGACAAAACGAGATATGAAGGATGGGATCATTTGTTAAATGTGATAGATATGGAAGATCTAATGTACCCAAGAAAAATAGTTATAGGTTAGGTTGTTGATACTAGTGATAACCATATTGTGTGGGAACACTAGTAGGACCATATCCAAGTTGTGACGAGGTGACAAAACTAGATGGTCTTCCCATATAAGGTGGTTTCTTGGATTTTCCACTTATGTAAGTTGGTTTTCCTTCTTTTCCACCCATGTACTTTGATTGAACAGATGAAACTCCTACGTACTATTGTTGGCATGTTGGTCCCCCTATGTAGGGCAATTGAAGGGACTGTTGTTTTTGAATTGTGGGGTTTATGGATTGATAGGGCATAGTTCCTTGCAGAGGGATGCCTGTCGAATTGGGTTGAGTCCACAAAGGATTCGAAACTCCTGGATATGGACATTACAACATCTCGACCACCCAAATTGGGCCATGCTACTATAGATAACTCCTTGATACCATTATGTAACATCCCCTGCCACCCAATTCGGGCCATGCTACTCCATATAATGCTATGATACCAATTTTTAATGTTCCCAGCCACCAACAGGTTGGGCATCGTCACTGAGTAAACATCGTTTGTGGAAATATTCACATATAAACTTAAAAACAATAAATAGAGATAACATGAAAATGTACATGTAGTGAAACACATGATAACATTACAAGAATCATAGTCATGCACTAAAATACATCATTTAACCATTAAGTACCGAAAAGATACTTATTTCTTAATTGAAGTACACCAAGTGCGTGCAAAACTTCCACGAACCTCCTAGCCTTAGACCATGCTACTCATCACTCTCAGTAGTGGGTCACCCCCGAGCTGGGACTAAACTCCACTAGGAAAGGGATTCCTAGGCTAAGCAGGGAAAACAGGGAGTTGCACAGTACATTGTACAATAGGAAGGATTTCGTCCAAGGAGCCACTTACGCCCACATCTCATAGACTCTCATTCCCCACATGCTTTGCAAGATACCAGATCTAATAAATACGCAGAACAAAAATAAAATGCTAGGAATGGCAGAATAAGAGTAATATAACCAGCATAATCATCCACAATAACACATAAATAAT
>JASDQU010171323.1:2474-34547 GCA_032191745.1 Picea mariana
CCAAGGAGTCGTAGACTTAGAGGTGGAAGCACAGGAAATGAAGGATTTGATCCTACTATAACCTAATTCCAATGAGCGACACTTTAATGAAATAAATGAAACATGCAATGAATTCAATTGAAAGGAAATAAACTAACACCTTAGGTTGAAATCCATTACGGGAAGGTCATATCTCACGAGTTAGGCCTTTAATCTTCCTTTGGCGATTGAAGCTATCATAATTAAAGTGAAAGGAATCCAAAGGTATAGGAAATAAAATCAAGTGCAAGAAAATTAAACTATGGGAAAGCCAATTTGAAGAAAAATAGCTAAAGGAAAAAACAACTAAACAAATAGAAAACAAAACCTACTTCAAACTATGAAAATGAATTGTTCTAAAAACGATACACCCAAAAATGGAAAGTGAAGTTGCATATTTGGGCCATGAAGTGTAGGAAACATAGCTCAGAAATCAAGCGTGGAGTGGATGACCAGAGTATAGTGCAGAAATAGAGTGCAGTGTAGGAATAAGTTGCAGGAATAAAGCACATAATTGAAATATGGGTGCGAGAAACAAAAAACAAAATTGAAATCTGAGTGAAGGAAACAATGTTATTTGAAACAATGCAAGGAGTTAACACATTATGATGAGATGTTTTAAACATAGGTGTACCAATCTAAGAGAAATTTACTGAATTGAACACACCACATTAGGAAAAATAATCTACATAAATCAAATTCCAATTATGTGAAATGAAATCAAAACAAAAACTAGAATTGAAATATACAAACATAAATGTAAAATACTAATCTAAAGACAAACATAAAACAATGCATACAAAAGGATGGGTCCCCTACCAAACTTGGCCTACATTGTGGAATATATCTACAACACTAAGGAATGATCTAGACCATGTACAAGAACATCATCTCTTTCATTTCATCAAATTCAGAAAATTGCAAGTATCTTACAATATTGGCATTGCCATCATAACACTCTATTATCCATTACAAAATAATGTACATAATGATAATGGATCCATTCTCATCCCTACGAGGCTCTATTTATACTTACAAATAATTTATTAGAAGGATGGAACCGAATCCCAAAGCTCAGATTTCAAATTTTACAATTTTAGGAAAAAATCTCAAAATATGGGTTTTACTGCAATTTGGGAATATTGGTGTTGAAGATCTGACCATAACTAATGAAACATTTTGAATTTTTTGATAAATCCCTTTTAGTACTCAATTTTCCACCTTCTATACAAAACCCATATCATCGAATTTTGAGATCTTCCTTCCTCTACATGGAAATCGAGGTGCAAGTTGGCAGTTTGAAAATTATGTTAATTTTTGGTTGAATCGTTCCCCCTAAGATAGAGGTCCACACATGTGATATGGGTTAATATTGACACATGTCTTTGTAGGACGATGCCACTCTATAGAAAACCCATGTTCCCGATTTTCCTCTAGAAGTGTGTCAATATGTCAAACTGTAAATTGTTACCAGATGTCTGTAGAATGTTCTAGTACCAGATGAATGTAGAATTTTATGGTACTAGATGTGGTATAGGAACTAATGTAGGAATCCTGCTCAATATTGGTGTAGTAACCTATTTATTGGACATAGAAACATATGATTAAACCATCATCGATAAAATCATGTTAAAAACTTCGTTAATCACTAAAATAATAAGTAAAACATAATAATTAACCACATAAATCAAACAAACAATTTATTGGCATATAACATGATAATGGTTGTGAAATGTATCAAAAGTGAAGGAATATGATTTACGAATGGAGGTTTTACATGGTACAAAATATGGCATATTTGGAGCTCAACACATGCATTTCCTTGCCTTGCCATGGTATGTTATGGTATGCCTTACCATGCCATGCCTTTCCATGGTATGGTATGGTATTGTATCGTATGCCTTTCCATGCCATTCCTTTCCATGGTATGGTATGGTATGGTATTCCTTTCCATGCCATGCCATGCATTTCCTTGCCTTTCCATGGTATCATATGGTATGCATTGTCTTTCCTTGCCATGGTAAGGTATGGTATGGTATGGTATTCCTTGCCTTTCCAAGCCATGGTATGGTATGGTATGGTATGGTATCCTTGGCATGGTATGGTGATTTATGGTATGGTATGGTATGAGATGGTATCCTTGGAATTATATGGTATGACACCTTTTATTACATTTATGTCATAATTTTCATCCCTTTAGGGATGTCATGTATTGAATATTGTATGGTTGTCATGTGTCATCTTGCATTTCAGCATGCATTTGTTATATAAACCCTAGTTTAAGCTTGCATTTTTGGCCCCCTTTCATTTAATGATTACTTGTTTTAAGGGATGTTATATTTTTCCTTGTATTTACCTGCCTTGTATTTCGTTTCCATGCCATGCCTTGCCTTTGCATGCCTTTCCATGCCATGCAATGCATTGCCTTTCCTTTCCATAGAATCCCTTGTCATGCCATGCCTTTCCATGCCATGAATTTCCATGCCATGTCATTCCTTCACTTTCCATGCCATGCCATTCCATGTTTTCCCATGCCATGTCTTTCCTTTCCATGTCATTCCTTTCCATACCATGCCCTGCCATGCCATGCCTTTCCATACCATGACATGCCTTCACTTGCCATGCCTTTCCTTCACTTGTCATACATTGCCTTGCATTTACTTTCCATGCCATGTCATATCATGCCTTGAATAAATGAACAATTTTAATATGTAAATGAACACATTTAATACGTAAATAATGCTTGTACTAAATGAAAAAGTTTAATACGTGAAAATTATTATCAAATGATTCATTAAGCATGTAATTCTACAATTCGTTGATTTTTAGGGCATGGAAAGGCATCACATGGCATGGTAAAGAAACAAAAGTGAAGGCATGGCAAGGAAAATGAAGTGAAGGAGTATCTCCAACACTAGGGTTTTACTCAATGAGGCATCGTGTAATTTCTAAAGGGGAGGTCGATTTTCAAGAACATTGTGTTGGGAGTTTGTGGGTAGTGTAGTCCCGTGGGCCTTATAAAAATAGAATTGCGAGAGCTTAAGGAGACCAAATTAGCCACATGTACCTAAATGGCTTGAGGAGACAAGTTGCAACTCACGATAAAACTAAAATCAGACTCGGATGGAAAAACTATTAATTGCATTGGATCCAGAGCACTGGGTTTGACCCATGAGGATATAAATGGCCACCTACATATTCCAACTGGCTCAAAATAGGTTTTTGGAAACTTACTATTTTTTGCAGTTTTTTGGGTCCCAAACTTCTGAGGCCATTTTGAGGGCACAAATGACGTTTTTTTTCAAAATCAGACACCTCAACAATGAAAAAAGGATTTGATCGAGCCTGTGAAATGAAGCTCCTCATCAATACCTTTCCAATGAAATATCGTGTACACCAAACGAAGATCGTATGCCAAAGTTATGCCCCCGAGAAGTTGATACACCAAACTACTCAAAACTGGGTGTACAAAATTGTTGGCTTTTCATCTTCCGGGGTTAGGGTTTTGGATTTTATTTATGTTAAAATGGACTTTGGAGCCTCATTTTAAAAACGATCTTTTTGTGAATGAACGTATCTGTCACATCTCTTCTTAGAGATAAGCTGCCACCATTCTAGCGAGTCTTTCACTCTAGATTTCTACGGTTTTGTACATTTCATTCATTAATAAAAATTGTGTATTACTGTATCTCTATGTTTATAGTTATATATATGTTATATTATTGAATATATGATATATCTCTATACATTTATTTATTATATATCCTCTCTCATAATGTGTGGAAAATAATCTAGATCAGGGTTTCAGCTAGTGGGGCCCCTCCGTTGTCATTCTGTCCACCAGAAAATCATTTGTTGGAGTGTCCTTGGCACTAGGGTTTTTCTCAATCAGGATTTGTGAAATTTTTGAAGAGGAGCTCGATTTTCAAGAGCACCATGTCAGACATTTGTGGGTAATGTATTCATGTGGTTCTTGGTAAAAAAACTTGTGGGAGCCTACAAAACTCTAATATTGCGCTCGGTTTGGATTTGATTCCCCTGGACCAAATTGGCCACATGTCCCTAAATGGATTGAGGAGGTGAATTGAAACTCGTGATAAAAATCAAATCAAGACTCGGATGGATGAACTGCCAATTTCATTGGATCCAGAGCACCGATTTTCATCTAGTGGGGCCCCTCTGCTATCATTCTGTCCACCAGAAAATCATTTGTTGGAGTATCTTCAGCACTAGGGTTTTTCTAAATGAGGCATAATGCAATTTATGAAGAGGAGGTATATTTTCAAGAACACCATGTTGGGAATTTGTGGGTAGTGTAGTTGTGTGGGCCTTGACCAAACATACTTGCGGGAGCTTACGAAACTCTGTTATACCGCTCGGTTTGGATTTTATGCCCCCAGACCAAATTGGCCACATGGCCCTAAATGGATTGAGGAGGTGAGTTGAAAATCATGATAAAACTCAAATGGGGACTCAGATGGATGAACTGTCAGTTTCATTGGATCCATAGCACCTAGTTTCAGCTAGTGGGGCCCCTTCACTGTCATTTTGTCCACTGGAAAACCATTTTTTTAGAGTATCTCTGGAACTAGGGTTTTTCTTAATGAAGCATAGTACAATTTCTAAAGAGGAGGTTGATTTTCAATAAAACCATGTCAAGAATTTTTGGGTAGTGTAGTCGCAAGGACCTTGGCCAAACAGACTCGTGGGATCTTACATAACTCAGTTATGCCGCCTGGTTTGGATTTTATGCCCCCAAACCAAATTAGCCACATGTCCCTAAATGGATTAAGGAGGTGAGTTGTAACTCATGATAAAACTCAAATCAAGACTCGAATGGAAAAACTGTCAGTTGCATTGGATCCAGAGCGCCAGGTTTCAACTAGTGGGGCCTCTCTTTTGTTATTCTATCAAACAAAAAATTATTTGTTGGAGTATCTCCGCCACTAGGTTTTTTCTCAATGAGGCATAATGCAATTATTGAGGAGGAGGTCAATCTTAAAGAAAATTGTGTTTGGAATTTATGGGAAATGTAGTCGCATGGGCCTTGGACAATAAGACTTTTTGGAGCTTACAAAAATCCATTATGTCGCTCGATTTGTATTTTATTCCCTTGGACCAAATTGACCACATGTCCCTAAATGTCTTGAGGTGGCGAGTTTCAACTCGTGATAAAAATCACACCAAGACTCGAATGGACAAACCATTAGTTGAATTAGATTCAAAGCACCGGGTTTTAGCTAGTGGGGCCCCTCTATTATCATTCCATCCACTGGAAAACTATTTTTTGGAGTATCTCCGACACTGGGGTTTTTCTCAATGAGGCATAGTGCAATTTCTGAAGAGGGGGTCGATTTTCAAGAACAATGTGTCGAGATTTTGTGGGTAGTGTAGTCACGTGGGCCTTGGCCAAATAGCTTTGTAGGAGCTTACAAAACTCCATTATGCCCCTCGTTTTGGATTTTATGCCCCGGGACCAAATTAGCCACATGTCCTTAAATGGCATGGGAAGTCATGGAAAAACAAGGCAAGGGAAGACAAGGAAATTCATGGGAAGGCATGGCAAGGAAAGGCATGGGAAGACATGGCAAGGCATGAAAAGGTAAGGTAAGGCAAGGCATGGCATCGGAATGCAAGGCATGGTAAGGAAAGGCATGGGAAGGCATGGAAAGGAAAGAAAAGGAATGGGAAAGAAATGAAAGTCAAAGAAAGGAAAGGCATGTCATGGCATGGAAAGGAAAGGCAAGGAAAGACAAGAAAAGGCATGTCATGGTAAGGAATGGAAAGGAAAGGAAAGACATGGGAAGGCATGGCAAGGAAAGGAAAGGATATGCATGGCATGACATGGTAAGGAAAGGAAAGGAGAGACGTGGGAAGGCATGGCAAGGTAGGAAAGGCAAGGCAACGCAAGGAATGGCATGGAATGGTAAGGAAAGGAAAGGAAAGGGATTGGAAGGAAAGGAAAGGCATTCCATGCAAGTGAAGGAAAGTGAAGGCATGGGAATGTAAGGCAAGGAAAGGCATGACATGGGAAGGCATGGCAAGGCAAGGCATGGGGATGCATGGAAAGGAAAAGAATGGGAAGGAAAGGCAAGGAAAGGTAAGGAATGGGAAGGCAATGCATGGCAAGGAAATGAAATGCAAGGCATGGAAAGGAATGGAAATGCATGGAAACACAAGGAAAGGAAAGGAATGGAAAGGCAAGGCATGACATGACATGGGAAGGAAAGGAAAGGAAAGGCATGGGAAGGGAGGGCAAGGAAAGGCAAGGCATGGGAAGGTAAGGCATGGAAAGGAAAGGCAAGGAAAGTGATGGCATGGAAAGGCAAGGCATGCCATGGTATGGTAAGGCAAGGAAATGCATGGTAAGGAAAGGCATGGAAAGGCAAGTGAAGGCATGGAAAAGAAATGCATGGAAAAGAAAGGCATGAAATGGAATGATAAGGCAAGGAAAGTGATGGGATCTTAAATTTGATTCTTTCTTCCACCTTATTTCACTATTATGTCATCACATTTAACCATAAACCATCACATTTAATTTAAAATGTTGGTCTTTTATCTAAATCCTTTGATTAAAAGAAATAAAAGTAAATGATGTGAATTCATGCTTAATTTATTATTCTTAGTGTATTTTATATTTGTTTATTAATAATAAACTAATTCCTGATATTGTGGGAGATAGGTGTTTCCATACATTGGATCAAGATCAAATGGCTTGAGATTCCAACACTCATTCCGACACTCGTTCCCATATTTTTGTGCAAGAGAGAAAAATTGAAATTACATATCATGTGAATCCGACCCTTCATCCGGTATCTAGAATTTATATCAGATAGATCCGAACCTCCATTTGGACCTCCATCCATCCCATATTACGAAACTCAGAGAGCAGTAGATTTGACTGTTAGCATGCTTGTGGGCATTTTCAGGTAAAACTATAACATGGTTTTTTTTTACCCATTATTTCCCTCTTGATATGGCTTCTATTTTATTTTGATTTAGACAGTTAAATCTATCTCCTATATTCGAGCTACGATTTTAAGACTCATTTCCTATTAATAGAAACGTTAAATGATTTTCTGGTTTTGAGAGAGAGTCGACCCTTTCATTTGTTGACCTATCAGAATCTATATATACTTGAGCTCGCTAGCATGATAAGGGAGACCCGGAAAAATAGTTTAAGAACTATGTGTAAAACTTTCCTTATAACTATTCTAATTTCCCTTTACTGTTCTAATCTCTTTTTGTAGTCACTTTCTTGTAATCTTTTTTCTGTATTTTCAAGTGTAGTAATCACTCTTTTTAATTGTATCATCATTGTATGTATTCACTTGACTTATTCACACCATGCTATAAATATAAATCTTCTTTGTAATTGGACCACTAGGAACTGAGCATGTTTATTAAGAATCATGTTAAAATAGATTAAATTAACCCCTAGAGTACTGTGTAATCACTATACTTCTGTGAATATATTTTCAGTTCAAGTATGACAATATAATTTCTGATTTTAAATCCTTTTTGGTAATTATTTCATCGGTCTAACTGGTTATAATAACATGTATTTAGTATATTGATATTCCTTAAATGACAAAGTTTTCAGTAGATTGTTTTGTTTCTACTTTACATTTTTATCTGTAGAAATCAATGTTCTAATCTCAATTGAGTAAATGAATCACAAAGTTATATTTCCAAATAAAAATAATAATTAGAATAATAATATTTCATGCCTAGGCTCATCTTTTGCATAATAGATTCTTGTACTAGTTTGTTATTCCAGTACCAGTTTTCAATTTTTCCCTTATAATGATTTCCGCATCTTAGTTTTCTTGCATTTTAAATTTCCAATAGCTTTAAATCACCAATAGCTAGATTAATGACCTAATTCATGAGATATGGTCACTCCATGTCGGGTTTCTTCCCTAGGTGACAAATTGTTCTAGCTTGTTTAAACTCTCTATTATTTGAGTGTGTTTCCGACATTAGATTAGACTTATAGATTAGAGATCTAGATATGCACATACAATGATAGCATCTTGAAGCTTACGAGCCCCAGGTTGACAATTTAATGTCAAAATAGATAGCATATATTTCACTTGACATTTTTGGCGTCATTTCCGGGGAGGTGCTAAAGGGATTATAGCTTAGGTAGGTAGGTTTCCTTTAATTATACAACAAGGGGGATGAGAATATTTAAGACGAGAGGTAAGATCCTGTGCATCCATTTTAATGGGTTGCTCCAAACCCTTGTTGTTCCCTTTTCCTCAAGAGTGTTTACTTTTTCTTCAAGTTTGTTTATTTTTCTTAGTGTGTTTACTTTATTTTAATTTACTTTCCTGCAAGCGTGTTTATTTTCCTGCAAAAGTGTGTTTTATCCTTCTTTCAAGGTGTGTTTACTTTCCAAAAAAATTGTTTTCCTTCCAATGTGCTTATTTTACTGCAAGTGTGCTTTCTTTTATTTCTTTTATGCAAGTTTTATTTCTTTCATGCAAGTGTACTCCCCTTTTGCAAAGTGTGTTTATTTTTCCTTCCAGTGTGTTTACTTTCATACATGTGTGAGTTTGATTTCTTTCTTGCAAGTGTGATTTATTTTATGCATGTGTGGTGTGTTTGGTTTGCGCAAATCTGCTTTAAGTATGTATTTCATTTTTTTAGGTAGTTTTGATTAAAATCTTAAAAATATAATAATAATTTTTTTTTGGGTGTTGTAAGAACCTCAGACACTAATCCATGTGTGAGGAAGGACCCTTCAACCAGCATAATGGATTCAAAGGTGACCATTATTTTGGGAGAACTCTCTCAAATCCTAGCAGCATCTGAGATTTCTTCTTTTCAGGAAGAACACATATTGACAGTAGTCATGAACTTATCTACCTCTTCAGAAATGATAAAAGAACCAAAGTCCCATGAGCTACGAAAAGATTATCCTTGCCAAACCTTAGAGGAAGCTAAAAAATTGGAGACTACATCAGATGGAGAGAGACCATTAAGACCTAAAATTGAGGAGTTCTCAGCAGATCCTTTATATACTTCAGAAACCAATCATCTAGAAGAAGAGGATTTTCATGGCATCATGAAGGAGGACATATAAATTACTATTGATGAACATGAATATTACATCGAAGTTTGGTTTCAAGAGGTCATGAGGCTGCAATGCCATTCTCTCCTTCAACACCTTCTAATGCCAAAACAAGTAGGTTGGTTGGCTCTTCATATCCAGGTAATCCCTGTGGTAACTTTTTCGTATTTGGATATGGGTATGTTTCTTATTCTGCTTCGTACATGGTTACATTGGAAATTTTCTTACACTTGAAAAAATATTTTCCTTTCTTTTTAGGTAGAGTAGGATAATGAATAAAAAATGCATCATGTTAGTTTAGTATCAAGTTAATGCAGTATCTCCTCGTGTTTTATTTTTCAATAAAGGAACTAAGATGAAGATAGTATTGATAGTTTAATACTAGAAACCAAAACAATTATGGATCTTTATTTCCCTTATTACATGCATATTTTAGACCATTAATAATAACAATAACCTGAATGCCAATCTTTAAATCACTATGGGGATTTAATAAAACCTTAAGGTCTTCATAATAATACTTCTAGGTAAATTGTAGATCCCAAGATTCATACCAAATCTAGTTATTCAAGCATCTTTACCAAATAGTAGCATGAGAGTGAATGAAACTTCTACTTATGAGGGAACACTACTATAATCTTATATGAAGAAGATAAACTTAGGGACTAGAGACACCTTTAATTCGTTCTCTTATGGTCTCGTCCACTACAAATTAAGTAATTTTGACAATGACATGTCTTTGGACTAATATAAATGCATAAGTCTATTTTTCATAGGAACAATCTTTTATGGGAAATTTATAGAGTTTCCTCCAAACCATATACCATCCCATTCTGTAAAAAGGTTTTCATATTTCCCTCCCCATGTCAATGTGAAAGTAATACGTACATACAAATCTTAAGGGTGGTGGTAAAGGATGTAATATGGGTGTAAGAGGCTAACTCGTCGGGACACTGAATAGGTCTGCTAGCAACGAGTATCGGCATGTGGTATGACTAGGAAAACCCATCGAGGTACTGAACATGCTTGCTGGAAATGGGGAATTCTCCCTAGAAGAGGATATTTATTAGATATCAAAGTTACCCCATCTGGGTACTGAACAAGATTGCTGGCAATGGGTTCTGACTTTGATGTATTTTACTATGCCTAATCTATACTTTTTTGTATGAGTGATATACTTGTGTAAATCCTTAAGAAGACACATGCATGGTTGAACAAAAGGGATCAATAAATATCATCTAATTACCATTTGAGAAAGTCTGTAAGATGATATTAAGACCCTGCCATTTAATTCATACTATATCTAGGATGTCACTATCCTAGAAGTGAGACCCATAACTGTAGCAGTTGAATGAACTCAAATGAAAACTTTATCAATATTATTTGAATGAAAGTAAGCCTTTAAAATGAGATAGGGATGATTGGTTTTCTACGAGTTTTTCCATGTATTAAAGACCATTTATACCCTCATGTTTTCATGTTTAAGGAAAAAATCCCCTATCACTTATATGGTCCTCGTAAGCATACATTATTACTAGTTGATAATATTGTATGTATGGGCTATTTCAATTAAAAAATTTATAAGTGTTTTGGTCTTCTCATTCCATAGAATTAATACTTAGAGAATTAATACTTCATTTTCTAAGTTCTAGTTTTTTTATAATAATGTTGGATTCCTTCTATTGAATATTACCTACATTTGTTGCTGAAAATACAGAGTTTTTGAAATGAATAAAAGGTAAGCTCCAATTTATTCATGGCACGAGGATGTGCCATATATTCATTCTGGGGGCATGATGGGATCTTAAATTTTATTCTTTATTCCACCTTATTTCATTATTATGTCATCACATTTAACCATAAACCATCACATTTACTCTAAAATTGTTGGTCTTTTATTTAAATACTTTGATTAAAAGAAATAAAAGTGAATGATGTGAATTCATTCTTAATTTATTATTCTTAATGCATTTTATATGGTTTTATTAATGATAAACTAATTTATGATATTGTGGGAGATAGGTGTTTCCATACATTGGATCAGGATCAAATGGCTTGAGATTCCAACACTCATTCTGACATTCGTTCCCATATTTTTGCACAAGAGAGCCAACTCGAAATTACATCTCAGGAGAATATTGGTGTAACTCTTATACTATTGTGGTGTATTGGTGTATTGGTGTAACTCTTATACTATTGTTCATTGCTCATTGGATATAATTGAATGGTTTAAGTATAAGTTGAAAAAGGTTTTTAAATTGTACTTGATACTGATTCACCCCCCTCTCAGTATCAACAAAGATAATCTGGTCGTTAGATATCAGAGTAGGTTAACCAAGCCAATTACATTTGTGTGAGTTCAAAATAGCCATTGGACGAGATCTTTTTTGTGGAATAAATAACATCCAATTTCATGTTGTGAGGGAGCGTTTCTATGGAAACTAGGGCAAGGAGATCTGTGTGCCAAGTGAAGGAGGGTGATAGTTTCATGTCTATCGTAGGCTAGCACTCTCAAGGAGGGCAATAATTCACTCATAAACTTCCTATGGAGTTGAATTTCCAAGAACATCATGCCCTACACATTCTGGGAGGCGTGATATCCCTAATTCAAATCTCATCGCTCTTTGAGGTATACGGGAGGACTGATACGTGTGGATCATCTCTCTTTACAACCCAAGGAAGACGTGATATGCATGGATAATTCTCAGATCATCACTAACAACATTTTATGGAGGGAGTGATACCTATGGTGAGTCTTAGTATAAAAATGGTTCAGGGTTATGCTATTCACATGAGGTATTAAAGAATATTCTTCATTTCATTAAGCTCAAGACATACTTTCTAAAGGATTGAATTTATTAAAGGATAGTAGCATTATGCACAAGAAGAATCATTTTTTATCACGCACATGGGAGGATCACTTTGGTAAACTAAAATGGGTGGAGGATGTTTTAATAACTTATTTGTTTAGAGGTGGAGTTTTTTTTGGTAAAAGGTTTTGAATATTAAATATTTTTTAAAATCTTTTAACTAATGTTTTAGGATTCAACCTTGAACATTAATATAGATTCTTCCATTTTGAAAGAGCTTAGTATTTATAAGTTGTAGTTTTGGGAAGTTTTGTGTTAATGGAGAAAGTGCAGATTTTTAAGTAGGAATTTAACTTTGAGCTATGGAAGCTCAAGATGTAGGATCTTCTTGAACAAAAAGGAAACAACAAGAGTGGTGATGGTTGAGTCGCCGTGAAAGAAAAAAAACTGTGTCTACCTTGAATTTTTAAAAATTATTGATTGCATGTAAATGGTCATACGTATGTAAGACCTGGATATGCATGCATAGCCCTAGTGTAATACCCCTAGGTCGAACCCCAACAATAAATGTAAATACAACTGTATTTAGGCTGGTGAGCCTATATGTAGAAAGGAAAGTATATATGTAATGTAAACGTAAATGTATTCACATGCAAATATTAATGAAAAAATGCATCATTGCAGCATACCAACCATGTAAAAGAGTATGGGGGAATAAACTCCACTAGTTAGGGAAAGGGGGATAAATGTTAAGTAGAAGGGGCTAAGCAAGGGAGCTTAAACCAAAAGGGAATATTCTATTAATACTCCTTAATGTATCCAGTAAGGATAATTATTTTATCCTAAGTTCTAAGGATGGGGAAAAGTGGGCCAAAGTAGCTATCAACAAGACAAGTGTCCAGTTGGGAACATGCATACATATAGTGGGGACTTAGTTCAGTTTCCCATCATTCCATCATTCATCCATTGTTTCACTCATGGATTTCAATAGTCCTTCATAATTTTATGTTACTATCACTGTACTTGTACCTATACATGTACTTGTACATGTACCCGGTGAGATTAGGAGCCAGTGATATGCATGGATAATTCTCAAATCATCGCTCACAACATTTTATGGAGGGAGCGATACCCATGCTGAGTATTGGTATGAAAATGGTTTAGGGTTATGTTATTCACATGAGGTATGAAAGAATATTATTCGTTTCATTAAGCTTAAGACATATTTTTTAGAGGATCGACTTTATTAAAGGATAGTAGCATTACTCACAAGAAGAATCATTTTTTATTATGCACATGGGAGGATCACTTTGGTAAACTAAAATGGGTGGAGGATGTTTTAATAACTTATTTGTTTTTAGAGGTGGAGCTTCTTTGTTTTGGTAAAATTTTTTGAATATTAAATATATTTTTTTTAATATTTTAACTAATGTTTTACGATTCAACCTTGAACTTTAAGATTGGTTCTTCCATTTTAAAAGATCTTAGTATTTATAAGTTGTAGATTTGGATAGTTTTCTACTAATGGAGAAAGTGCAGAGTTCTAAGTAAGAATTTAACTTTGAGCTATGGAAGCTCAAGATGTAGGATCTTCTTGAACAACAAGGAAACAACAAGAGCGGTGATGGTTGAGTCACCATGAAAGAAAAGAAAATGTGTCTACCTTGGATTTGTAAAAATTATTGATTGCATGTAAATGTTCATATGTATGTAAGACCTGGATAGGTATGTGTACCCCTGGTGTAATACCCCTAAGATGAAATCCATTTTTAAATGTAAATACAACTGTACTTAGGATGGTGAGCCGAGATACAGAAACAAAAGTATATATGTATTGTAAACATAAATATATTCACATGCAAATATTAATGAAAAAACACATCACTGCAGCATACCAACCATGTAAAATAGTATGAGGGATGAAACTCCACTAGTTAGGGAAAGGGGGACAAACGTTAAGGATAAGGGGGTAAGCTAGGGATCTTAAACCAAAAAGGAATATTATATTAATACTCCTTAATGTATAAAGTAAGGATAATTATTTTATCCTAAGTTCTAAGGATGGGGACAAGTGGGCCAAAGTAGCTCTCAATAGGAAAAGTGTCAAGTTGGGAACATGCATACATATAGTGGGGAATTAGTTCATTTTCCCATCATTTCATCATTTCTCCATTCTTTCACTCACGAATTTCAGTAGTCCTCCGTAATTTTCTATTACTATCACTATACCTGTACTTGTACCTGTACTTATACATGTACTTATACATGTACCTGGTTATCTTAGGAGTTGGACTGAAGAAGCGGCTTATCACGCCCATGGGATACTAAATAGGTAGGTTGTTAGGCCCGTGAGAAATTCTCTCTAGGTGAGAGGATTTTTGGGAATTGATTTCCCAAAGGTGACAAACTGCAACTACATGGCTCTGAGACTTCCCATTTAACATGTTACTAAAGCCCCAGAAAGGAAGTGGGCTAGCCGAAGGATTGTTGAGTAGAGAAGGGGAAGATTTCCTGGGGTGGGACGGGCATGTGGGGAATGAGGGACAATAGGTTGTTAGTTCGAGTTGGCACCTGTGACGTAGTTTTTCCTATTGTCTTAGTTACATTAGCCTATTTAATAATTCCTTTACCCGGGTGGAGTTTAGTCCTAGCTCAGGGGTGACCACTGCTGTGAGTTTTAAACAGTGTGGTATAAGGTTGGGAGGAACGTGGAAGGTCTGCATGCAGTTGGTTTTTATTTCATGAGATAAGTTTCTATAATGCTCTTATTCCAACTAATATGTGTGTAATTATGCATTTTCTATTATTGAATCTTTGTTATTAATTCTATGTTTGAATTGTTGTTGTTGTGTGTTGTTTTTATTCCACATACTTTGTTCATATGTAGAGAATATATTTAATTAAATGGTATCAAAGGATATTTGTTGAGTTTCTGGTAATGAGGACATTACAAAGCATATCGGTAAATTTAATGATCATGAATATTTCTGTGGGAAGGAAGGTTTGGAGGATTCAGAGGAACCTCAGTATTGTTTATCGGAGGTCGACATTTTGAGTCCATGTCAGGACCCATCATCAGGACATCTAAGCATGGGTAAAGAATACTGAAGAGTGGAGATATATAGTAAACCTATGAGGGAAAAACTACAGTCTTGAAGTCGGCTTCTAAATATTTTTTTAATAAAAAGATTAGGGTTTTTTTTATTAAATTATTAATTAATTTGTAAAATTCTTATTAATTTTAATGTATTATTTATAGAGTTTTATTAATCTTAATTATAGAATAAATTTAATAGATTTTTATAAAAGTGTTTAGGGTAAAATAGATTATTATGAGGTAATGGTTCTTGATTTTATTCAAGTTTATTAATGATATCCATTATGTTTGTTATTAGTTTTATGTTTGTTATCAGTTTTATTAATGATATACAATCAAATAAAACTAATAACAAACATAATGGATAGCATCAATAAACTTGAATAAAATCAAGAACCATTACCCCATAATAATCTATTTTACCCTAAACACTTTTATAAAAATCTATGAAATTTATTCTATAATTAAGATTAATAAAAATCTATAAATAATACATGAAAATTAATAAGAATTTTACAAATTGATTAATAATTTAATAAAAAAAAAACTAATGTTTTTATTAAAAACAATTTAGAAGCTGACTTCAAGACTGTAGTTTTTCCCTCGTACATTTACTATATATCTCTTCTCTTCAATTTATTCTTTACCCGAGCTTATATGTCCTGATGATGGGTCCTGATATGGACTCAAAATGTCGACCTTCGATAAACAATATTGTGGTTCCTCTGAATCCTCCAAAAATTTAATGGTATCGGAGTGGTAAAAGAGAGAGAGTTTTGCATGGTGTGGTCCAGCCTGGGTGGTTGGGGACATTACAATATGGTATCAGAGCTCTGGTTTTCAAAACTGAGCCTAGATATGCTAAGCAAGTTGAATTGAATCAATTGCGTGTAATTGGGAAAAACCCCAATTTCTATTGTTAAATTCATGGAAAATTTGAGAAAATTTGGCCAAGTGGTGAGATATTCTTAATTTAATATTTGTTCTAGAAATTTCAGACCTGGAATTGGTCGAATTTGAAGTTACAGGGTGTTAGGAGGGCGATGAGAGAAAAATTTTACTGTGTTTGAAAGCTCAAGAGGTGTAGCAGTTCGAGAGACCAAGAAGAGGCCAAGGAGTCGACCCCGTAGAGTAGACAAACTGCAAAAGTCGTTGATTTGGGATGCAATATTAGATCTCGGTCATTGGATCAAACCAAAACAAGAGGAGAGCACATGGAAAAGGAGATAAGATCACAGCCATTAGATCTGAGTATGGGAGAATGTGGACCATCAATCAAGGTTCTCAGGACGTAAGTCTTGGCCAAAGTGAAGTATGTCTCAGTCGTATATCCCATCGTGGAATCCGAGTCGTAGATATTACGGTTTGACGATTCATCTCTATGCGATATTTTAGTCCTTGTGTTGCTAGGATGAGAAATCCTCGAAGACCTGAGTCCCAAAACATATCTCAGTCATAGATCTTAGAGTGAAGTGGGGGCCGTTGATTGGTAGCCCTTCAACGTTCGACTATCCGTGAGATTTCAGAGATAGTCATTGGAAAGTGGAAGAAGCCCCGAAAATCTGAAGTACCGGATTTAATCCCTACCGTTGATCATCAAGGAAGTCGTAGCTGTTGATATTTACCCTTCACAATTTTAGCGTTCAGCTATTCGTAGGTGTGGTGGTGATTTGGAGAAAGGAACCCTGAAGCCAGGATTTCTGGAGTGGATCCCAGTAGTTGGTTGTGGAAGGAGTGTGAGCGTCAATTTCAGTTCGACATTCAGCCATTCAGGAGGAAACGTGAGTGGGATTCGTAGAAACTCCAGAAGTCCGAAGTCTCAGAGTTAGGAATTTGATATCATCCATAGATATTTGCAGGAGGCATGGATCTTCAATCCCTGAACTCTCCAGGAGTTCTCCAGTTCCACATTCAAGAAATTTTGAGTGTGCTGTGTTTGGGAAATTTGTATTGTTTTGTGGGTAAATATGTTCCAGAGTGCCATAGTACTGAAGCTACAGATAGTTTCCATTCAGGAGTTCGCTAGTTCGACAGTCTAGGAGAATTGCGAGTGGGAGTCATGGAAATCCACGAAGTCCTATAATCTTGTATTTTATCTCAACTGTAGATCGAGGAGAAAGCGTGGACCATTATCTTTGAACTCTTCGGTAGTTTTCCAGTTCGACAGCCTGGGATATTTTCATGTGGGAGTCGTGGAAACTCCCAAAGCTTGAAGTCCCATGTAAACTACCGAAGACCGAAGTCCCAGAGTCCCATATTTGATCTTAGTCATAGATCTTAGAAGGAGGCATGGACTGTCGATCCCTGAACTCTCTGGGAGTTCGCTAGTTCGACATTCGGGAAATTTTGAGTGAGTTGTAGGTAAATATTTCAAAGCCTGAAGTTCCAGAGCACTAGATTAATGAAGCTCCAAATAGATTCCATTTGGGAGTTCACCAATTCGACAATCCAGAAGAATTGCGAGTGGGAGTCGTGGAAACTCCTGAAGCCCGAAGTCTCGGAGCTTGGGAGAAGACCTACACTCACCGGTCAAAATCACTTTATGAACAAATTCGGTCGGTAACCACTCCGAGAGGTTAGAGTGTTGGAAAGGTGAATGCTCACAGAGAATTGAAGTCCTAGAGCTCCAGATAATGCCTTTTAGTTGAGTTCTTGGTTCTAGCCCGCAGTCACGTGATATTTCCACCGAAGAAAATGGGTTAGTGCCTATGGTTTTTATTTAAGGTGAAATGGCATTAAAGTAAAGTGCCCGTGGTTTTTTTTAGACCTGCATAAAGAAATAAAAAGGTTTTGTGTACATTATGAGAGGATCTAGCATGGGTCCAAGAGCCAATTTGGATCTAGAATAAGAACACTTGTATAAGGATTTCCCTCACAAAAAGGAAAATTTTCAAATAACCATAAATTTATGTTCAAGACTCATAATTAAGCATGGAAGCAGGCATTGGAAAGGTCTTGGATAGTAGAATATAACTATTCACCCATAAAATTGATCTGGGCATTCAATTTTTAGGAAATTAGAAGAAATAATTATGATGCATTATTGAACCAGAATTGTGCATAAATTCATGAATTTGTGAAATAAATTAGCCTAACAAGTTTTGTTGGTTGCACATTTTGCAGAGTTAACAATAATTAGATCAAAAAAGAATGAGCACAGATTTCAAATCATCGAAGATACACATGGATCTTACAACCATGAAGATGAGATCACAAGGATATATATCAATATGGGTAATGAGGGTACAAAATCAAATGGACTTGGAGAAGGAAAGGAAGAAAACATGAACTTGGTAGAGACCATTAAAATTTTGCAAAAAGGTTTTATCCAAGTTATAAATCTGATAATGAGAGGCTTATGAAAGCCAAGGAAAACTAGGAGGGATTCAACATAAAGTTAATGTAGAACTTGGACATCATAGAAAATAATATGGATAAGGAGAATGACTCAAGAAAATCAGGAAGTCATGGGTCTCATGATGAGGAGAGAAGAACAAGAAGTGTTGGCATACATCACCATCACTCCTCAAGGAATTCCACTAGGAGAGGACACAATAGCTCAATTCCATCCCTTGTCAGGAAACATAAGATGAGCTCTGGGGTGGATGAGCTACAAGGAGAAATGAAAAAAATCAAGCTTGTTACATTTGATGGTGAACACAAGAAGGATGAAGATGAAGAGACATGGCTACTAGGCATGAGAAAGTATTTGCAATTTCATAATTACTCTTCACATGCAGAAGGAATAATTTCCATCTATTATCTCAAGGGAAAGGCATCCATATGGTGGGACCAATTTGTGAAAGTACAACATATTGATGAGAAAAATGTTACTTGGAGGGAATTCAAGAGGTATTTTCAAATGAAATACTTGAAAAAGAGATTCTATGACAAGAAAATGAAGGGTTTCTTTGAGTTGAAGCTTGGGAGTATGACCATAGACGAATATGAAAGAAGTTTTTTATAACTACTAAAGTATGTTTCTTTCATCAAGGAAGGTATCATTAAGATTCATAGGTATTTGAGTGGGTTGCCATCATTTATCAGTGACAAGATACAATATAATGATCCCAAAACATTGGAGGAGACCATAAGGTGAGTTAAATTCCTTTATGATCAACATAAAGGAAGGTCAACTTTCCAAAAATCTTCGAAAGACAAGAAGAAAAACAAGATGGAACAGAGGAAAAAGGGGAATAGGGCACCATTCTCCAGAAATAATCTTTAGGAACAACCAGCTTCTAGAGAACCCAAAATGATTGAGATAGGGGGGGGAATACCAAGGAAACCAACTATTAAATGTTGGGGTTGTGGGAGAGATCATATGTATAGAGATTGTCATCACAGAGGTGAAAAAGTGAGGATTGTTCACAATGTACAACAAGATGATACAATGGAGGACATGGGAAGAAATGTACCTAGGATCTATGCAGCCCTAGACAACAAGCAAGTTGAGTTTCAGTCACATATGATTCAAGTGGATGGTAAGCTCAACAACCAAACCATTGTTAGTTTAATTGATTCAGGAGCTATTCATAGTTATATAGATTGTAAGATGATGGAAAGAATGAATTTTCCAAGAAGAAAGAATGGAAAATATTGGTTGGTGCAGCTGGCTACAGGAACTAAAAGAAAAATTAATGATATGGTTAAGGCATGTCCAATGTACATGTTTGGACTGAGCACCATGTAAGACTTTAACATCATACCTTTAGGTTCCTATGACTATCTAATTAGTATGGAAAGTTTGGACCAACACCATTCTATCATAGAATATTACAATTAGGAATTTACTTGCTTGGATGAGGAAGGGAACCTAAGGAGAGTGCAGGGAATTCCTAGGGCAGTAACCGTTAGATAAATTTTAGCATTACAACTAAAGAAAAGTTACAAAAAAGGGTGTCAAATATTTGCAGCACATATGGAAGATAAACCTAAAGATAAGGTTTCAAATATTGAAGATTGTGTTGTCCTAAAATATTTTAATGATGTATTTAAAGAAATACCAGGATTACCCCCTAAAAGAGACATTGAATTCTCCATCAATCTGATGCCTAGAGCAACTCCAGTATCCACGACCCCTTACAGGATGAGTACACCAGAATTGAAGGAATTGCAAATGCAACGTGAAGAGCTTATAAAGAAGGGGTATATATGCCCAAGTGTATCACCTTGGGGTGCCCAATTATTATTTTTGAAGAAAAATGATGGAACATTGAGACTTTGCATTGATTTCAGGAAGTTGAACAAGGTAATTGTGAAGAATAAATATCCTTTTCCAAGGATCGATGACCTCTTTGATCAGTTGAAAGATGAAAAAATATTCTCCAAGATTGATCTCAGATAAGGTTATCATCAGGTAACAATTAAAGAAGAAGACATCAACAAGACTTCTTTCAGTGAAAGGTATGGCCATTATGAGTTCACAGTGGTGCCATTTGGGTTGTCAAATCCACCAGTTGTCTTCATGTGTTTAATGAATGGTATTTTTAGAGAATACTTAGATATGTTTGTGATTGTATTTTTAGATGACATTCTTATATATTCTAAGTAAGAGGAAGATCATGAAAAACACTTGAGGATGGTATTACAGGTATTAAGGGAGCATCAATTGTATTCGAAATTGAGCAAGTTCTCATTTTATCAGAAGCAAATTCATTATTTGGGACATATCATTTTAGAGGAAGGGATAGCATTGGATCCTGAAAAGGTTCAGGCCATTAGAGGATGGTCAGCACCAAAGAACGTGATGGAGGTCATATCATTCATGGGCCTTGTAGGATACTATAGGATATTTATTTAAGGATTCTCAAATATTGCACACTCGATCACTTCCTTGCAAAAGAAGGGGGTGAAGTTTCAGTGGACATTGGATTGTGAAAAGAGTTTCCCACATTTTAAGCACTTATTAACAAGTGCTCCAATACTAAGGATTGTTGATCCAAATGAAGACTTCAATGTATGCATTGATTCCTGTAAAGAAGGGCTTGGTGGAGTCCTTAGTCAAAATGAGTATGTTGTATGCTATGAATCAAGGAAGTTGAAGTATCATTAAAGGAACTATGCTACTCAAGATTTGGAGTTCGCATCAATAATGCATGCCTTGAAGATGTGGAGGCACTACCTCATGGGTAAAATGTTTGAGTTGAGGATAGACCATAGTGGCTTGAAATATTTATTTGGACAACAAATTCTAAATGACAGGCAAAGCAGATGGTTGGACTTTATCAGTAAATATGACTTTGATATAAATCATATCAAAGGGAAAGAGAACAAGGTGGATGATGCACTTAGCAGAAGGGTGCATGAGTTGCATGCTACAACCATTAGCATGTACCAATTAGATTTTAAAGACAAAATCTTAGAGGTTACGAAATCAGATTTGCAATACATGGAAATAATAACAAAATTACAACAAGGTATTTTGCCGCAAAAAATTGAAGGCTACAAGCTCGAAAATGATGAAATTATCATGTATAGGGGCAGAACTTATGTACCAAATTATCAGGAATTGAAAACTATGATATTGAGAGAAATGAATAATTCACCTTATGTTGGGAACCTGGGTTATTAGAAAACTATTGCATCTATCAAGAGCCAATATTATTGTCCAGGCATGAAGAAACAAGTTGTTTATTTTATTTCCAAATGTTTGGAGTGTCAAAAGGTCAAGGATGGGCATAGACACCCAATTGGTTTTCTATAACCATTACCCATTCCTGAGTGGAAATGGGAAGTTGTAATAATGGATTTCATCACCAAACCACCCAGAATGAACAAGCAACATGATTATATCATGGTCATGGTGGATAAGCTTACTAAATATGCCCATTTTATTCAAGTAAAGCTCACTCACAAGGAATCCAACATTGTTGATATTTGTGTGAGATAAATTGCTTGACTAGATGGTATTACCAAGAGAATTGTTTCTAACAGAGATCCAACATTTACATCAAATTTTTGGAAAGGATTATTTAAGGGATTTGAAACAAATTTGAATTTTAGTACAACTTATCATCCAAAATTAGATGGACAAACAGAGAGGGTGAATCACGTAATTGAGGATATTTTGAGGATGTATGTGATGGATAAACCATAAAAATGGGAAGAATACCTACACTTAGTAGAGTTTTCTTATAACAATGGGTACCAGGTGTCTCTAAAGATGAGCCCATTTGAGGCACTTTATTGCAGAAGGTGCAACACACCGGTAAAATGTTAAGTCGTAAATAGTGGCACATTACCCCTTAATTGGGGAATATTACATTCCTAATTTTATTTTATTTATGTCAGATTGGGTCCATTAGTTGTAATTGTACCTCCTAGTCTCATATATACACCAAGGAGACATTTTCTTTTGGAATCATCCTGTACTTGAACATTTATGTGGTCTAAAAGGAGGTTTCCCCTCGAAGTGGCTTATTATCTTAAATTCTCTCTTTTACAAGGTGTATTATGAGGTTTTTCTATGCTATATTGATATTTGGTTCTTAACATATGGTATCAGAGCTCAAGGTCTTGGGGTTTTGCTATTACATCTAAGACACCTTGGAATTTTTGCTATAATTCTTTTTCTATGATGTTTCAGAAGGAACCCATAGGAGTATATTTATTATAAATATCAAGGTATGTTGGATTAAAATTTAAGATCCTGAGGCCTTATACTTTCGGAGATACAACCTATGTAAGTTAGGGTTTTGGAATCATCCTGAATTGAGTCATTGCAGAATTTTATCTATAAAACATTTTCTGTAATGTTTCAAACCTTGAAATATGGAGGTTATTCACATAAATTAGTAAGGTATCTGTGATAAAACTTTCATCTTATAGGTCATCTTACATTTGTATATACACCCTGTGGAAGATAGGGTATCTGACTAGTCTCAAGCAGGTGTTTCAGGTAAAACAATCATAACTTCTTCCTAGAGTATACAAATTGAGTGATACCAATTGAATTGGATAGAGGATGGTCTGTAGTATATCTAGTACAAGTTCTAGAATCTTATATCAATTATTTTGTGTGGGGCACACTATAGAAGTGAGATCTCCTGGAAAGGCCAAAAATCAGCAAGTTGTGGGGGTGTTACCATAAATTCCACATGGAACATCCAATTTTGATCATGCATGTGGAATTGCAAAGAAGAAGTATCAGAGAACCACAAAAAATAAAGTTTCATACCCAGAAGGGCCGAAACTTTGGAGATATTGTAGAAGAAAGATTATCTAGCAGAACCACCTCAAATCAAGGTTTAAAAGTGATACTTGGCCAACATGCCACCAAAAAATGGAACTTATACACCAAATAAGCCTCCAGACAATCCTACTTGGACTCTTGATGAAGGTGAAGAAATGTCTAGGGACATAAATGAATTACAAAAGAAGACAATGACAAAACATGAACTACAAGGGATGATGGATTCAACTAAAGTTGAATTGGAGGCAATAATGGATACTAAGATGGATGGTTTAAAAATGGAGATCATGGAAGGATTGGAAATTTTCCTAATAGAGAGGACACCTAAAAGTGAAAATGTATCCTATGAAATTCATGATGAGGACACAAGGAAGATGAATCAAGAATGGAGAAACTCCAACTTTGGGTTGAAGACCAACCACGTTCCTAAGATCGATACAAGGAATTTTGATGGCAAGGACATGATCATATGGATACTTCAGATGGAACAATTATTTGATATACATAATGTTCCATATACACAAAAGGTACTTATTTATTCTTTATATTTAAAACCCAATCAATTTGTATGGTATCGATGGCTTTGTTCTCACAAATCACTCATCACTTTGACAATTTTCACGAAAGAAATGATAGCACACTATGAGGCTACAAGGAGCAATACCTTATTTAGCAAATTGATAAATCTCAAGAAAAAGGGTTCAGTTATAGATCACATTGAGAACTTCCAAAGATTGAATATAAAGGTAATAGATATTCCAGATGAGCACTTGATTGATGTATTCGTAGGAACTTTAAAGGATAAAATTCAACATGAGGTTCTCCTTTGGGAACCAAAATCATTGGAGAATGTATTTAGGGTGGAAAGAAATGTTGAAAGTAAAAATATGGCCATGGATACTAGAAGGACCAATCCTAACATCTATCGAGAGAATAATTCTCCTTCTTCTAAAACACCTCAACCTACAAGGTTGACACCTCAATAATTGGAGAAAATAAAAGAAAAAGGTTTATTCTTTAATTATGACAACAAGTATAGTAAGGGACATAAGTGTGGTGAGAATAAATTATTCTATATAGATTGTGAAGAAGAAGAAGAAGAATAAGAACCATCTCAAGATGAAAACATAGAAGCGATTTCTTTTGAAGAGTTGATTCCCATGATATCATGTAATGCATTGGTTGGAATTAGCACTCCTCAAACCCTCAAGATCAAAGGATATATCAAAAATAAAAGGGTAATAGTCCTAATTTATTCTTGTAGTACTCATAATTTCATTCACTATAAATTATCCAAATCTCTCAATTGCTTTGTATATCCAGTGCCAAAGTTTCAACTAATGATTGCATATGGATGAACTATCAATTGCTCAGGAAAATGCAATAAGATCAATCATAATATGGGGGAATATGTAATGAATAGTACAATGATTTATATACCCATGGGTGGTGCTGATGTCATACTAGGAATCCAATGGTTACAGTCATTAGGAACAATGGCTTTTAATTTTCAAGAACTTTTCATGAAATTTTCATTGGAAGGAAAAGAAATTGAGTTAAGAGGTATCACTCGGAAACCGAGTAAGGTGATAACTTCTAATGGCATGGAAAAATTATTGAAAAAGGGGCATCAAGGTGTTATTGCACAACTATGCTCACTATATGTTCAAACATCTAAGCCATCTATTCCCCTAGATCTCCCAAGGGATCATTGATAAGAATTCCAAAGTATTTGAAGATATTCCCAAATGTATTCTACCCACTCGAAATGATGATCATGATATTCACCTAATTACTGGGAGTGTTCCTCCTAACATCAGGACGTACAGATACCCTTATGCCCATAAGAGTGAAATTGAGCGTATGGTTGAAGAAATGTTAGAGGCTGCCATTATTAGACCTAGCCAAAGTTCTTACTCTGCACCGGTGGTAATGGTATTCAAGAAAGATGGCTCATGGCGTATGTGTCCAAATTATAGAGAGCTCAACAAGATCACTATTCAAGATAAGTTTCTCATTCATGTCATTGATGAATTGTTAGATGAACTACATGGAAAAATCTATTTCACAAAGTTGGACCTTCGTTCAGGGTATCATTAGATTATAATGAAGGAAGAATATATCCCAAAAACAACATTATGAACTCATGAAGGCCATTATGAATTTTTTTTCATGCCTTTTGGCCTTACAAATTCACCTTCCACATTCCAAGGGTTGATCAATTCCATTTTCAAGCCCTTCCTTCGAAATTTTATGTTGGTATTTTTTGATGATATACTAATCTATAGAAAGTCTTGGGAGGATCATGTGTGACATGTTGACAAGGTGCTATAACTACTGAAGGAGAAACAACTATATTCCAAACCATCCAAATGTTTATTTGGGGTGAAGGAGGTAGAGTATTTCGGTCATATTGTATCTCATGAAGGTGTCAAGGTAGACCCTAACAAGATTACGGCCATGATGGACTAGATGATTCCCAAAACATTTAAGAATCTTAGAGGATTTTTGGGTTTGGCAGGTTACTACCACATGTTTGTTCAGGACTATGGGAGAATAGCATAACCTTTAATGGCACTAAATAAGAAGGATACATTTTCATGGACTCCATAGGAAACTAAAGATTTTGAACAACTTAAAGAGGTGATGTGTAAAGCTCATGTCTTGACAACACTAGACTTCATAAAAACCATTATTATGGAATGTGATGCCTTGGGAAATGGAAATTGTGTTGTCCTAATGCAAGAAGAAAACCCCCTGGCTTTTGAAATTCGGCCACTCAAGGGAAAAGACTTACACAAACCCATTTATGAGAAGGAAATGTTGGCAATACTATATGCATTGAAGAAATGACGCCCTTACCTAATAGGTAGGCACTTCAAGGTCAAAACAGATGATGATAGTCTTAAATACTTCTTGGAACAAAGACTATATTTAGAAGAACAACAAAAATGAGTGACCAAGATATTGGGTTATGATTTTGAAATCATCTATAAAAAAGGGAAGAAAAATGTTGTGGTAGATGCACTCTCAAGAAAGGATGAAGATGTTGAGGCCTTTCTCTGTGCTATCTCGATCATCCAACCCGATTGGATAATAGAAGAGAGGGATGAATGGAAGAATGACAAAAATATGTGGACTCACATTCAAAGGTTTCAACAGGATTCCGGTGCATCAGATACATTTACATGGAAAAATGATTCACTATGGTACAAAGATCGCTTATATTTATGTAAGAACTCCCAACTCAAACAAAAGGTACTATTGTAATTGCACACCTCTCTGGTAGGAGGGCACTCAGGATTTTTGAAAACCTACCAGAGTGTCAACAAGGAATGTTTTTGGGATGGACTTAAAACTGATGTTCAAAGGTTTATATCAAAATTTTTGGTTTGGCAACAAAATAAGGTGGAAACAATTAAGACACCAGGTCTTTTAAAACCATTAGCTATCCCAAGTTAACATTGGGAGGAGGTTTACATGGATTTCATCACATGGTTACTGAAGTTTGAAGGAAAGAGTGTCATCATGGTGATTGTTGATAGACTGACCAAGTACGCACACTTTTGTGCACTCTCTCATCCCTTCAAAGCCATTACAGTTGCCACTACATTCATAGAGACAGTTCAAAAACTACATGGAATCCCAAAGATTATTGTAAGTGACAGAGATCCTATCTTCACTAGAAATTTTTGGACATTATTATTTTCTTGTTTGGGTACTCAATTGGCTCATAGATCATCCTATCATCCTCAATATGATGGACAAACAGAGATAGTGAAAAAATGTCTAGAAGGCTACCTTGGTTGCTTTGTCTCTTATAAACAAACACAATGGTTCAAATGGTTACCCTTGGCAGAATGGTGGTATAACACTTCCTTTCATACTGCAAAAAAAATGACACCATTTATGGAACTCTATGGATACCACCCTCCTTCCATCACTTCTTCTCTAAAATAAAAATCCAAGCTTCAAGCAGTGGAAGATCACATCGAGAATCAACAACAAGTTTCCCAAATCTTAAAGGACAACCTGGCCATGGCACAAAATCTCATGAAACAACAAGAAGATCAACATCATAGTGAAAGAAGTTTTGAAGTAGGGGATTGGGTGTTTTAAAGACTACAACCATACAAACAAAAGTCCCTTAAGAAAGACAAGAAGGATAATAAATTATCACCAAAGTACTATGGTCCTTATAATGTGTAGCAAAATATTGATACTATGGCATACAAATTGGAGTTGCATGCATCCTCACGAGTACACCCAGTTTTCCATGTTCCATGCTTAAAGAAGGTTATAGGTGACAAGATCCCAGTTCAAACTATATTTCCAGAACTTGACGAGGAAGGAAAAATAATATTGGATCTTGAAGCCATCACTGACACAAGAATTCACCATCTGAGGAATAGATCCATTTCAGAGTATCTTATTAAGTGGAGGAAGCTTCCTGCTAAACATTCCACTTGGGAAGATGAGTATTTTATAAAGAAGCATCCAGAATTACTCAAGCATTGCGGACAACACTTGTATGAAGGGGAGGGGCATGTTAAGCCCTAAATAGTGGCACATTACCCCTTAATTGGGGAATATTACATTAGTAATGTTATTTTATTTATGTTAGCTTGGGTCCATTAGTTGTAAATGTACCTCCTAGTCTCATATATATACCAAGGAGACATTTTTATTTGTAATCATCTTGTACTTGAACATTTATATGGTGTAAAATGGCGTTTTCCCCTCGAAGAGGCTTATTATCTAAAATTCCCTCTTTCTCAAGGCATTGAGTACTTATTCTGATATTTTTCTATGCTATATTGATATTTGGTTCTTAACATAAGTTGGGAAAACCCATCAGATAGAGCAATGGTTGGGCCATAATTACTCAGGGAAATGGAAGAGAAAATATTGAAAATAAAAAAAAACTTAAAGGTTTCTCAAGAAAGGAAGACAAGCTATGATGATAAGGGACGAACTCACAAGGAATTTAATGTGGGTGACCATGTATTATTGAAAGTAAAGGCCAACAAAAGTTTCCTGAAGTTGGGAAATTGTTCAAAGTTGGTAGCTCATTATTGTGGGTCATTTGAAATCCTAGAGAGGATTGGAAGTATAGCATACATTCTTTCCTTTCTTGCATCAATGTCTATTCATAATTTCTTCCATGCATCACTTCTCAAAAAGTATATACCTAATGCTAATCATGTCATTGATTGGAATGTGATTCAGGTGGATCAAGAAACCACCTTTCAAGTGCATCTAGTGTGCATATTGCACCGGAAGACCAAGCATCTCCAGAATCAAGCCATAGAGCTAGTAAAGGTCTAATCGACCTAGTACAATCCTAAAGATGCAACTTGGGACCATGAGGATACTATGCAGGTAGAATACCCGCATGTTTTTGAGTATTTTTGAAATTTTGGTTGTATATGTGTATATATTTCACTAAGGATAGTGCATAAATAAGGGGGAGGGGAATGTAATACCCCTAGGAAAAACTTCAACTGTAAATGTAAATACAACTATACTTAGGCTAGTGAGCCAAGATGAACAAAGGACAATATATCTGTAATGTAAACATAAATGTATTCAGATGAAAATATTAATGAAAAACACATCACTGCGACATACCAACCATGTAAAAGAGTATGGGAGACTAACTCCACTAGTTAGGGAAAAGTGGATAAACATTAAGGATAAGGGGCCAAGCTAGGGATATTAAACCAAAAATGAATATTATATTAATACTCCTTAATGTATAAAGTATGGATAATTATTTTATCCTAAGTTCTAAGGATGTTGAAAAGTGGGCCAAAGTAGCTCTCAACAAGAAAAGTCTCAAGTTGGGAACATGCATACATATAGTGGGGACTTAGTTCATTTTCCCATCATTCCTCCATTCTTTCACTCATGAATTTCAGCTATCCTCCATAATTTCCTGTTACTATCACTGTAACGCCCTCGACCACCCAAGTCGAGCTGTGCTACCTCATAGAACCAATCTTTCTAAGTTATAATACTAATTTTGTAGCATACTCAACCATAAACCTATTGATCAATTCCCCACAAAACTCTTGTGGAACATCATACATATAAAACTTAATAGACAATTACATTCTGTGAATACAAAAATTAATGTGGAATAATAGTAAGCCTACACATACAACATATACAGAAAATACTCCTCAATATAAAACATGTACAAATACACAACATGTAAATGAACATATAAATGGTACTTATCTTTTTATAGATGACCACCAACTGAGTGCATACCTTCCATGACCCTCCCATCCTTAGAACATATTTCTCATCACTCTCAACAGTGGGTCACCCTTGAGCTGTGACTAAAATCCACCTGGGTAAATGGATTCCTAGGCTAGGTTGAGACAACAGGAAGTTGCATAGTCAACAGGAAGGATTTCATCCCAGGAGACAACCCACACTAACAGCATATAGCCTCTCATTCCCCACATTCTTGTCCCACCCCAACATGTGTGCCCCTTCTCTGCTCAACAGTCCTTCAGCTTCCCCACTTCCCTTATAGGGATTCAACAACAAGTTGAACAAGAATTATGAGAGAACTATAGTTGCAGTTGAGCTCCCTCCAGGATAATCGCTTCCCCAACAACCTCTCTCACCTGGAGAGAGTTTCTCACACACCTAACAACCTGCTTCTTCTTTCCCAAAAAACTCTCTCACCTGAAGAGGGTTGCTCATAGGCCTGACAACCTGCTTCTTCAATCCACAGTGCTAACAACCTGCCTCTTCACTCCCACTCCTATTCAACCAACAACAAGCTCGGGTGAAGGAAGTAACTGAAACAGGTAAGGACATAGAATATGGAAGAAATCCATGCTCAGCCAGGGAACTACGTTGGAAACAATAGCCAACCGTTAAGGCACGATACAGGTTCAAGAAAAGTATAGTGCACTTTGCTTCACAAGAAAAGTATGAGCTATCTCAAATGTCTACAGGTTTCATAGGTTTGTCCATGATCAGAGGTAAACAATCGAGGTAATGAATCCCTTCATGCATGCGTGATTGCACAGGAAGCCTGGCAAGAGTCGAAGAGAACCCCCTCAAAATGAACTGATTTCCCACATATAATTGCATGTGCCAATATTGACACCTAGATCTCTTGGACCTTATTCCTCTCTACTTGGAGTTCGTTCCTTTTCTCGAAGGAACTTAGGATAACATGAGTTATTTCCCAAACCTTAGTATTTTAGGAAATATATTATAATATTACCTTAGAGATAGTCCCTCAATCTTATCTCTTTTCCCTATCCTCTTAGCCTCTTCCATTTCCCTACACAGTGGATCTTAGTCTCCTATTCTCTTTTATCGTGGTCAGTATACACACAACGATGTATTTTTATTAATGATATGAGTATTTACATATACAAAAATAGGTTCATTGGCCTTTAGCATCTAGTCTCTCTAGCCTAATCATCACATTATAAGCCTCCTAACTTATAATCACTTGGCTCACCAGCCTACAAAACATATTTACATTCCCAATTACAATTGGGGCTTGGTCTTGGGATATTACAATCCCCTCCCCTTATTTATGTATTGTCCTTAGCGCAACTTGTTTTTACATGTACAATTCAAATTCTTCAAAAAGATCCATTCTTTTTCTATTGGAAGCTTCTTATCCACCTGTTCTTATGCTTTCAAGCACCATTTTATGTATTCATATTGTAGTTGGAAGTCATTTTATTTATTCCATAGTGATGCTTTAGTAAAGAATTCAGCTCATTATTCTTTATTACATGATTCAATTAAACCTCATTAAAAGAATCAACTAACTGCAGATCCCCTAGCATTCCACCCAACCTTAGATCTCACCTATGATAAATTCTCAACAATGTATCATCCCGGAGCAAGGCTATCACTCCAATAGGGAAATGGCTTCCCAATATAACCAAGGTCCACAATTAATACTAATATGGTCTAGGCCAAGTACCAAACCTTAGTAGCACTCCAACCAACAGTCTCTCATTCCCCACATGCCTATACAACCCAAGGTAGTGTGATCCTTATTTTCTCAACAGTACTTCGACTGCACCCCTATCCCTTTTGGGATCCAGTACAGGCCGAACAAAAAGTCTCAGAGAACGATGGCTCCAGGAGTTCCAGCTACCCTCATAGGCCTCCAAGTACCCTCTAGGCCTCATACCAGGGAACCTATCCCCATACTTCTCTCTCCAGGGCTCCATCCTTCTCCAAGTAAACCCAAAGAGAAGTGTACACACACACATATCCACTTGGGATCCATAGGGTAAGATCCATTGTCTCCAATTATCATCTTCCCCGGAGCTACTCTTTGTAATCAACATTCCAACTTTAATCAATATTATCTCACCTGCATCACACACATGTAGTTATCATGAGAGAAAATAAAACAATTCATTTAGAACTGAAAATTATTTCATAAGTAATTCAACTTTTCCCCAAAATATGAAATTCTATTTCATAATTTTTCATTGTTGTTGCAATAATAGAATGCATTGTTCCTTGTAGCTTTCAACAAGCACCATGTTGAATAACATTTTTCCTGCAATGCTTCTCTCTTGCATGCAACCAACAAATTGTCAGTATTTCCTATACATCATATGCTCATTGAAATATGTACAAAAACCTTATGAAGTGTTCTTAGAATTGTCTATAACTAACAATCCAATCGCAAATATAAAAAAAAATTATTAGAGAGAATGAATTATCATTCTATGCACACGCATGTTCATAATTAATATCATTAAGTGCATTACTTCTTTTTCTGAACATAAAATTTCATGTAGTCATTGCTCATGTAACTACTAGAATTGCAATTTTCTCGTTGCAATATCTAAAAACTCCTGAAATGTTC